>QLOY01000603.1:0-64715 GCA_003313965.1 Megacollybia marginata | reverse complement strand
TCTCCGGCGCAGCATCGAATACATTAAAATACATAGAGCCTCCTAACCCCACTTCCAAGATACTTGCAGAGTTACCGCACCTGTAGCAGTAGTTTGGGGCCGACCATACCGTTGACAAATGCTTGTCGAATAGGGATGAATAACCCTCCATGCAAAGCTGATGCGCTCGCAAAATATGCGACATTTTATTAATTTCGAGAAATTTGTGAACGACGCCTGAACCGAAGGTATAGCCTGCTCCTCTGAAACCAAAAGTTATTGGGGTTCGCGATACGAAATACTAGCACTGACCGCGGTGAGATAGCAAAATCCTCCTTTTCGGCATCTGGATCGGACCAAACGAGGTCTGCCATTGGGCCCTCGTGAGGAATTTCTGGAAATTGTGAGCTCATCTTGTCATGGCGAATTGGAGACGGCCTACCTCGAAAGCGATCTACAACTTTTATCTGGTCTATAGAATGAATAGATGGCGAGAGGCCTGCACGAACAAAGTCAATGAATAGCGCGAGCTAGAATATACTCGTACCGCCATGTACACAGAAGATTAGATCGTCTATGACCACAGACAGCGTCAAAAAGTCGAACATGTCCGTGAAGTATGTCCACACGTGCGACGAGCCATACTTGCGGACACATTCAGTATAGAACCCGTAAGTCTGCAGCATGCGTGTTAGAATTGCCCCCCAGATCGAAGATGCATGGCGCACCTGAGTTACAGCTCTAGATTCGTGATTACCTCTGATCAGCTGTACTCGGTCTGGGTAACGCAGTTTGAGGCATGTGAGCAGAGAAATAGTCTCGACGCTGAACAGCCCCCGGTCGACATAATCCCCTTTGATGCTCAGTGAAGCACAAGGACCTGCGACTGATTGTACACACCGAGGAAAAGGTAGTTGGTGTGAGGTGCATAGCCCCCGATACGAAAGATCTCTATAAGGTCATAGAACTGCCTTGAATTCGAATGAAATTGTAAAATCAGAGATTACTTCCGTCCTCACCCATGAATGTCACCAACGACGGTAACGGGGGCGCTGACATGCACAACGTTGGACTCTTTCATGAGCACCTCCTTGGTCTTTTCACAAATCTCACGCAAAAGAGCTTCATGAAGCAATTGTTTCCGCAATAATTGTTCAATGCAAGCATCCAAGTCGAACGGCGCCATCAAGTGACTCGTGCTGACATGCAGCCTAATTTGGTCCAAACCAACGGCCAGCTTCAACTCTCTTTCTTTCGCGATATTACGGGGTGTCTGGGCACGTTTTCATTCTTCTACCTGAAACTTTGCATTCATTTCAACACGATGCGCATCAACAGTCGGCTATATGACACGATCCTCGCAAGCCATCGCGACCTTCACGGTCACGACGGTTCTTAACTTGCACTCGCTCAGAAGATGCGTTAATCTTCGCCTGTATTTTAATGTGAGGTCTGCTGGCCCTTTTCGCACCCGAAGCGTGTACGATGACAGGGAGCGCGTTTTCCTATTTTCGAACCATGCGAATCGTGTTATGGAATTCAAGAATCTTAACCGCCAGACTAACCCACCTTCAACTTACTATCCGCATGCATCAAACTTTTTTTATACATCCGTGTCCTAATTATTACTGCGGTATTACTCTACGATTTTCCAGGTTGGTGGGTCGACCCTTTGATCCTTCAGGAGGACCCTGTAATACTTGTAAAGATGACTTCCCGTGAAGTACATTTCTATGTCGTCAATTCCGGTCTTCGAAGCACTAACATACTCTGCAGATCGGACTGTTTTAGAACTTGTCAATATTCCTCAGGGTACGTTCGTATTGCTCTTCAATGACAGCTGTCTTCATGCCCACGGACGGACGTGAATAAGCTAGCCATTTGGCGACATGCTCATCTTGACCAATACTATCATTTGCCCATTCTTGGAACGGAGCTCCGAATATCATCTTCAAAGCATTTTCGCATACGGTACAATCACACACTCCTACTAACCATTTCAGTTGTCGTCAGAACTCTTCGCTGATGCTCGGTATTTTGTGAGGTACGTACCAGAAGCTTCTGCTACTTTAAGAAGATCATAATGCTAACACAAAAGATTTTCCCGGGTCGGACCTGGCCGGTACAGCATTTCCAGCAGCACTGTCTCCAAACAGACGCCACATGCTTCTCAGGTCTTTCATTTTTTCCTGTTTGTCATTTAGACTGTCGTTGACCGAGTTGGCTCTCGTACGCGACCGGTTGTGTCTTTTCGGTACCATAAGTGTTCAATTATTTGGTAAACCTGAATGGACTCCGAATTCCCAACTTAGCATGACGTGTGGGCGGTTCCCGATCTTTAAAGAGCAGCTTTTCCTTCACACTGTCCCATCATACCCTCCTACTGTATTGAAAACGGGCACCGCGATGCAGCACAGTCGCACTTACTCTTATGATTCTCAAAACGACTATGAGTCGTATATGGCTCAGCAACAGCCCCAGCAGGGTGGGTCTGCACAGGGGTACATGGGTTATGACCGTCAGTCGTCGCGGCAGCACTATCTTCCTTCCCCACAGCCAAGCAATAGTACGGTCATGACTGAGTCTTCATTAACTCCTAACACTCTGCAGGCCAGACTAGCAGCCGGTTTCGCGCGAATTCCCCTCTTGTACCGCCTGGAAATCGGTACAGTCAAAGTGGTGGTGCAGATGTGTCATTTGTGCAGCCGACTTCGTCGAGTACACCTGGCAATAATATGCTTCCTCCAACTAATTATTATTCGAACACACAAACGTCACAGCCATATCAAACTTCTAGACGCCACCCTACTCCGTCCGCAAAGGCAGGGGAATTCGTTCCAACCCCATCGGAGATCTACTCGAACTACAATCAAACGAACCAGGGTATGTCTTCGAATACAACATACGCATCTACGCGTTCGATGATGTCTGCTTCTACCACTCGGAGCGGAGATGTTGCTGCCCCCGAGCGATTTCCGTGCACACTGTGCGGGAAAGATTTTTCGCGATCCCATGATCGAAAGAGACACTACAGCACATCGCACGACACGAATGGTGAAAAACCTATCTGTGAGTATTGTAAAAAAACGTTTTCAAGGTAAGCCAACTGCCTCAATTTTTGGTGATGCAGTTGAAACCGAATTCATAGGGGTGATTCTCTGAAAAGACATAGAGACAATGGATGCGACAGCTTCGATGGACGAAGGAATTGATGCGCTTCATTCCTCATGTTGATGTATTTTTGTGCAACTGAATTATGTACTGTAATCGTTCTTAATGATCTGACAGGCACTGCAACTCGGCAGCAGATGTAAGTACAACATCGTCATTCGCTGTAATTATTGAGCGGGTATCAGATGCATATGCTACATTGCACTTAAAGTTAAGCCGATTCCGGATCCGTACTACTCTCATGTGGTGTGTGTGCATAAGCCGAATGCAAATGTCCGTCGGAGTGATGAACAGCGGAAATCATGCAAGGCTATAGATCACTTGTCATTCTGATATAGATTAATAAGGTGGTACAAGAAGAAAGAAGAAAAAGCAGGAGCTAGTGCTGATCATCTTCGTCGCCATCACTCTGGTCAGAATGATCCGATTTTGTGCTGGTCAAACCCTCTATCTGCATGGGAAGGCGACCATCATCGGGATCTGAGTGATCTGATTCGTTCTGTTGGCGCTTTTTGTTGATCTTTGCTATGATCTTATCGGCCCTGTTGAAGATTCCTGCTGTTGGAGCACCGCAAGCGAGGCACTTGGGAGTCTTTGCAAAGCGTTTGATCGCACAGGCGGAACAGAAATAGTGACCGCATCGAGTTACAACAGGATCGGTATAGTGCTTCCGGCAGATGAGACAGGCGAACGGAACGTTTTCGTCGTCAGAATCTGAATCGTCAGAAGCGTCCTGGGCTGTCGGGTTTGGGTTCTCGGCCAGCTTATCAAGCTGCCACCCAGCGAGGTCTTGATAGTATGTCAGTTGTCATGAAGGAAAGTCAAGTATGAGACTCACATGTGCCACGATCGTGGAGGAACTTGCAGGTATCACCGAAACCGCAATAACCAGTTTCTAAAAGTACGTTAAAAAGAGATTTGTCAGGATGAGAAGAGCGAACCTTTATAGTCTTTACATACATCTGGTTGATAATCCACGATGGTAACGGTTCTGATGGTACTGGTTGACCGCTGGGGACCGACACGCATAGATTTGGGCACCTCTGTGTTTTTCTTAATGTGAGTTTTATAAGCCTTTTGGCCATGATATTGGCCGTCGTCCAGCACTTCTTCTTCGCCTGCAATTTCCTTTTCCTTTATGCGACGCTTTTCTATCAACTCTTCAACTTCATCGCCTGCTATTATTTGAAGAGCGGCGTTGATATGGGATGCCTCTGAGGACCAATTGACGTCTGGGCCGTCTTGTTCATCGTCTCGTTCTGTCAGTTTGCGTTTTGTGCCAGCAGAAAGCAAATTGGAATGCTGCCTTTTGCTTGGAAGAACGACCTGAGAGGTGGATGGTGAGTCTGAAGGTGATACAGAGCGTTTTCTGGCTGTGGTTGGCCGTGCTTTACCCTTTTTGAAAAATGGGACGGCCATGAGTGATGCAAGCAGGAAGATCGGGCCGTATGAGTCATATGATCACAGATTGGGTCTATCTTATACCGCCATGCCCTCGAGTCTGAATGGGCTGAATATTGTGCACCCACCAGCTAATTTTGACTCGCAGGATTTACTGTCTTATCCTGATCTGAGTGCGCAACTCGATCTGTGGACGAATCTGCCATTTGACGAGACGCTGCAAAAGACAGAGGACGACGAAGACGAGCATGCTGAGAAAAGCAGCGCACCGCAGCAGCCCTCATTTGATCTTGCTGCATTTCTTGCTGGGCTCGGAGCTGATTCATATGCGCGTCCGCCTGCCCAACCACAGTCCGCACCCTCACTAGCTCAGCTGCTTGCATTGCACTCTGCACAGCAGCAGAACATCAACATCAACAATAAGAGTACAACTAAAGACAGCCCAGCACCTGCCAAACGCGCACGGACCTGCAAAGCATCGGTCGACGGAGACGACGTTGGAGACGCAAACAGCACGCCGCTCTCAGCCGCAGAAGATAAACGCAGGCGGAACACGGCAGCCAGTGCACGATTCAGATTGAAGAAGAAGGAACGAGAGGCGGCTCTTGAAACAAAGGCAAAGGAACTCGAATCCAGAGTCAACGAACTCGAGCGGGAGTGCGAGGCATTGCGTCGAGAGAATGGATGGCTGAAGGGACTGGTGGTCGGCGTAACGCAAGGTTCAACGAACTCGGGTGCGAGGCACCCCGTCGAGAAAACGGATGGCTGAAGGGACTGATTGATTGTAGTTTATGAGTGGTTGTGTGTATTATCTCATATGTCGGACGACAACGAATTTAGAGACCCTCTCAGTGCTGCTGTAGACGGCGACTGGGGAATAACCCGCCCGCGTCTCGCACGCGTACTCAATGGCTCGCACGAAGAACAGATAGATCACCCAGACAGCGACCAGCTCAACGAGACAGTAGTCATCGTACACCAGGCAGGTCAAGTCTGAGCTAACTACACGCTTTGACATTGCACAGGTCAGTCCGGAAGACTCCTTGCCAGGCGTCGCATTGAGATACGGAATCACATTGAGCCAGCTCAGACGAGCAAACTCGCTGTGGGCGTCAGATTCTATACATCTCAGAAAGGTCCTCTACATCCCGCTCCACAGCTCCAATGTTCCAAATAATGCCCTGATCCATCGCGTCTCAACATCAGAGCTGTCCTTCTTTCCCCCTGCAAAGGTGCACAGACCAACCGCTGACCCGCCGCCTGCAGCAGCAGCAACCTCAGGATCTATATTCGACCCCATTATCGCTCGTCTATCTTTCGACAGTGTCAGTTCAGACCATTCAGAACAGCACGAGCTACACGAAGTACGTCTCCCCGACGACCGCACCCTGAAACCGAGACGCTCTCTCCCTGATATCTATGCCCCTAACATTATTCGCACCGTCCAACTACAGCCTTCAGCAGCCATGCACCTTCCCTTACGGTCTAGCCCGCCTGCCAAACCAAAATCCAATTGACACCATGGCCCATCACTCCAGCTTGTGTCCATGATCAAGCAACCTGATACCAGTCAGTCACCCATCAATCCGAGATCTACCACAAACCAGTCAGGTTCAATCTCTGTAATGATACGAATACTGGAATATTATTTCATCCTTACGCGGCTACCGAGAAAGATACTCACAAAGTCTTTTTCGTTTCCTCCATCTCATGAAATATCACCCATCCAGATCTCGGTTTGCGTGTGAACAGCACAGACGTCGGGTGTACGTGCAATGTCTAGAATCACTGTCGGACAGGTCCATTCTCGCTTTAAGGCCTCACCTTGTTTCCGCGCACAGAACGATATGTGCCATCTGCCACCCAACGCGCTCCATTTCGCCAGTATCCACTAACCAGACATCGCCGTAGTCGTTGCGCATCACCCTGACAGCTTTCTAAAGGGAGGTGGAACCTTTGCATATATTTTTTCAGCTGCGATCTGATTGACACTGCCCGAGATATGGCCCTGAACGACAGCGCATGCGCTTTACACCATCCAGAGGATCGGCCATATTTCGCAAACGCATTGTATGCTACGCAAATGTCAGTTTTGTACAATAGAAAACAGACATTCATACCGTTCAGTAAAGTCAAGTGATCCTGCAGGTTTATGAGCGCCAAATCCAGAATACATAGATCCCGCTTACCCCTTCTTCGGCTGTGAATTTACGACGTTCTAGCTCCGCGATAGCACCTGCCGCACCATCAGGAATCACAAACACGTCCTTTCAGAGCAACGTCACTAAACTTGACACACTCTATGGAAGAAAGAACCACCTGAACCGCAGTCATAGCCGCAATCGTCAATATTTCCTCGCCACATCGGTGCTCCTTAGATTGAAAGAGCTAATGAAATTTGTTTAGTTTTGTCTTGCTCAAACTAATGACTCACCATCCGTGCTATCCCGACTTCGACAGGACACTCTGCCACCTGCTCCCCGACAAAAGTCAGTCTTCCGTCCTCTCCAATCATTCCAGCAGCCACGAGTCCTTCTAATGCGCGTAATACACTTTCAGCTGGAGGTGCCGTCACCCATTCAAACTTCATGAGGTCATCGATCCCCAGCGACTTGAGCTGTAGGATTGGAGTCGTCATGTCTGTTCGGGTAATTTCAGGAGGTGTGGTCTGAGGAAGCGTATTAAAGGTCTTGGCGGAATATAAGCGGTAGCAGATCCCGGATGAAGTTCGTCCGGCTCGACCTGCTCTCTGAGCAGCTGAGGCTGCCGAAGTCGGGACAGTTGCAAGTGATGCCAAAGCTGTTGTTGGATTGTATGTGCGGATCTACTCATCTGGTCAAATGAGCTAGTGAAAAATAGGGGCACGCACTTTGACAAAACCAGAATCCACAACAAACTTGACACCGTCGATGGTCACACTGGCCTAGTAACATTGAGCAGATTTCACGATCGGACTAGAACCCTTTTACCTCTGCGATATTCGTGGATATAATCACTTTCCTCGTTCCTCGTTCTGCCGGTTGGAATATTTGTAGTTGTTCATCAGTAGTCAGGCCGGCATGTAAGGGAACGGGCATCAGTCGAGGTGATATCTTTGGCTGTCTGGCAGGGCGTAAGATGAGAGGAAAAACACACTCCTCATGATATACATTGGGATTAGTTCAGAAAGGTCTTCTAAACAGCGCTCAATCTCTTCACGCCCAGTCAGGAATATTAAAATGTCACCAGGACCTTGCTAGAACTCACGTCAATACGAAGCTTGCAAACATTTCGGACTAGCGAACCTGCAAATTGATTTGACAAGCCACTTCAGCGGCCTTTTTAACATAGTCGGGCACGGGTTCTTCGAGATATGCTACCTGAACCGGGTATAGGCGACCTTCCAAGCTCACTATCGTCGCCTCGTTGGGACTGGCCCCAGACGTAAAATACTCTAGGAAAGCGGTGGCATCTAAAGTAGCCGAAGAGACGATGAGGCGAAGAGACGGGCGTTTCCGGCGAATCCTGGACACAAGTCAAAAAGAAAACAGGACAAGTATCGCTAGTCACTTTTTCAATATTCCTAGGAGGAGATCGGTGTACACGCTCCGTTCGTGAGCTTCGTCAATCTAGAACATTGTCAGAAGCTTCCATGAGCTGTCCTGAGGTAAACTTACCATGATTGCGCTATAACGACTCAACAAAGGGTCTACCAGCGTCTCGCGAAAAAGCATGCCATCCGTCATGTAGAGAATGCGAGTCCGTTCTTTGTCGCTGACGTCTTCAAAGCGAATAACATAACCAACCTAAAAAGAGATAAGCTGGAATCTTTAGGTCTGATATGAAGCTCACTTCTTCTCCGATAATTGTGCCCACCTCGGCTGCGACACGCGACGCGACAGATGTTGCAGCAACTCTCCTTGGCTGGGTGCAGGCAATGACATGACCGTCTGAAGCCCAACCAGCCTCCATTAGATATTGCGGAAGTTCTTAGCTCCTTGTGAGGATAATCTTTTGCTCTGATCACTCAGAACTTACGAGTGGTCTTTCCGCACCCTGTCTGGCCGACCATGATGATAACACCATAATTTTCAACGCAATATAAAAGTTTCTGTCCTGTCCTTGAATGAGAATGAATTGCGGGAACGCAGTGAACCGACGATGTTTGAATATGGGCAAATTCTCGCGTTGAGTCTGAATGGAGTATGAAGAGAGCGGTGCTGAAGAAACAACGTGGCCTTCTGTCTCTGTCTGTCTGTCGAGCGAACTCCCTGGCCCTGTAGCACCGGGCTTCCAAAATTTGAGGGACATGTTCAGAGTCAAGATTGAGCTGACATAACAACTACGCTTAGCTTTCAACCACCATGTCCGAACGAAAGGGTGTGCTCCAGTTCTCAAATTGAAGTTCTGAACTGATTATCTCTGTAGTTCTGAACAAATATATCCCCCCAGACTTTGATCCAGAGCTTATTGGGCGCAGACGAGGGCCCAAGAACTCGCAGCAAGTCGTTCGTTTGATGGCACCTTTTTCAATGTGAGTCAGACTACCGGGGCTTGTTGATTTCTAACACAATAACAATCAAGGCGATGCAACACCTGTGGGGAATACATTTACAAGGGCAAGAAATTCAATGCGCGAAAAGAGACGGTAGATGGAGAAGATTATTATGGGATACGCATATTCCGCTTCTACATCAAATGGTGTGTTTAATGCCACGGTATTCGTTGCTCTAACACACCGTCAAGTACGTTGTGCTCTGCAGAGATCACATTCAAGACAGACCCAAAGAATACGGACTATGCTGCTGAGCACGGGGCTTCGCGAAACTTTGAGCCGTGGCGGGAAGAAAGGGCGGTAGAAGAGGAAGACCGCCTGGCCAAGCTGGAGGAAGAAGAGAACAATCCGATGAAGGCATTGGAGAACCGAACAGTTGATTCGAAACGAGAAATGGACATTCTGGATGCTTTACAGGATATCCGCGCTCGGAATGCACGCAACGAGCGGGTCGGCAAGTCGGTGGATCTACTGCAGCGCACAAACACAGAGGATTTGGAAAACGAGGAAGCATTGGAGCAGAAAAGATTGGACGATGAAGACGAGAAGGAAATACAAAAATATTTCTCAAAGCTGCCCACACAAGTAGCCGACACACCCGTCACAGTCAAGCGCAAGGCAGCTGATATCGAACCATCGCTGCAGGCATTGCTTCCAGAAGCAACACGGTCACTGCTCGATTCAAAGCCATCAGCTCCAGCCTCGAAGAAGAAAAAACTGAATGGAGTGAAGATCGTCAAGAAAAAGTAGCGCGTGTCTTATTTGTTGCACTTTGTACTTTAATTATCATCATGGACGTGTCGCGAGATCAGCAACGCGTCGCGCTGGAGAATCTCAGCCAATGGCATCAGGCTAAAGACGACTTTGCTTCAGCAGCGAAAGAAAAACTCAAATCCAAGTCTACAAGTCTCCAGCCAGATCAACGAGATGTAGTACTCGCTCACCTCAACCATGTTGGCAGTTTTCGGTTGCCAAATTCTCGCATTAACGCGTCACAACAGTTTATTGACCAGACAGTAGCGCTTGCCCAGCCAAATCTCCGTGTCAATGGTCGCAACTTTGAAGATATTGATGAAAACGAAGGTCAGCATCCTTTGTTAGCTCGTAATGTTTCGACAGCTTCTTCCAGACCTCGAGCAGTTCGACGAAGCACTGGATAGGAAGATTTGGTCATTGGCTGACAGCAGACTGGCGTTGCACCAGGATCTTTCTGCTACACGACGGAATGTCCCTAAACAAATTGAAAGCTCCTTGACGCAACTCCTAGAACAAGAGAGCAAACTAGAGAGACATCTCGTTAATGAGGACAGTGATGTCGAATTGGATCATGAAGAGAGCGATGGTAGGTGTCTCTCCGAGTTGACGTTTGTTACATCTTTGTCCTCTAGCTCTGCAAGTCAGATCGTCCCAGATTGAGGACACATTTCGAAAGACCATTGCTTTAGGTGAGGAGCTCACTCAGGTTAGGCACATTTTCTGCCGTCACATGCATTATAATAGGTCCATAGGTTATTGCCAATCAGCAGGAACGTGCGCAGCGCTTCGAAGTTGTGGCCACAGAAGTGAAATCCTTACCGCCCTGACGGCTGGCATCAGCCGCCAGGTCCAACAGCTTCCGTGTTCTGGCAGTTGACATCCTATCTAAAGACAACACGCTTCTCAATCAGATTCCTTACAACCCTGACAGTCAACGTTCTGCGAGCAGAGCGGTCGATAGATTTTCCGATCTTGCTACAACGAAGCTCCAATCTTCTCTCGTGTGATAAACTTGCGACGATGAGGACGGTGCATTGCTTACAAGCATCATGATCGGGTCATCAATTGAAAGGAGTACAGGCAGATTAAAATCCTTTACCGTATCCTCCCTTTTCATAAAATGTCTCCATCCTTGTGACAATGTTGTCTAGTGCAGCCAGCCATTTATCGAGCTCCTCGTTCAACTTTTCCTGGGATGCCGGCGGACCGCCATCAGGGTCTGATGCCAATTTGATGTAGAATCCTTCACGGAGTGGACATGCCTTCATGGCTACCTGCACATCGATTTAGCATCAGTAAAGCGCACAGTGTGGTACCGTACGGTGAATATACCCTTGACGACGAAATTGTGGAATTTTTTTAGGGTTCCTTCATAGGATTGGCTGAATGCATCAACCAACTCTTTATCCTTATGGGCTTGCGCATATTGAAGTGCTTTGCAAGTAAATGCAAGACCGCGCAGGAGCCACAAGAGTCCCTCCGTTGCAGTGCGCTTCTTCTCGCCTTGCTCATTCACGACTAGCTGCTCAAGTGTAGTAGATTTCGTGGGCGCTGCATCATATCGTGCTTGGACTTTCTATTCGACGTTAGCTTGAGCTGAGTTGGGTCAGTGCACTTACAGCAATGTTGCCTCTTATATCTGATTGCACCACACTAAATGCAGCTGACCCAAGAATATCTAGACTGTAGTGTAGACCTCAAGCATGAAGACTTGGTGACTCACCGAACATGCCAACGAGGCCTTGGGCTGCCTCAATAAAAGCAAGAGTATCGACGCCAGCGTCAGTAATCGGAACATCAGCAAAAGACTGCCGAAATTCAGGAAGATATCAGCGACATCTATCAAACCCACTTTGACGGTTTCGAGATAGGGAGCCATTCAGTCGTGGATGAAGTGGTATGTACACGTGACATCTCGAACTCGCGTCATGATCACGCGTCTACTTGGATATTTATCGATACGATAACATGGCCCACGCAGACTCTGCTTTGGTGCCGTCAAGGTCCTGGAAGCTCGCGCTCTGATGTTTTTCTAATGTTCTAATCTAGTATCACCACCAAGCCTGAATTCTGGGCTCATATTTACTTGCAGTTAGAGGCCCTTTTACATGGACAGAGAATTTGGGTAGGCAGAGTCACTGATCGGGACCCTTCGCACTGGTACTCATCAAGGTTAGGTGTCAAATCTGGCTAATGCCTCCTCTTTGATGTACAACTCTCTTCTCGCTTTTTCTTCGCACTTTGGGAAGGAAGACAAGGCAGTGAATTGGTGTGGTACGTGTGTCACCTTTGAAACTACCATGGCTTACCCTGTAGGATTCTATATCCACGAAAAGTTCTTCCCTGGCGGTTCTTCCAATATTGAAAACACCAAGCTGCTATTAGGCCCTTTTGGTGGCAAACCTGCGTGCCAATATATTAATATAACCCCAGGAAAGGCACGAGGCGTCTGTGCTGAAGCTTATCTGAAACGCGAAACTGTCATAGTAGACGACGTGAACAACCATCCGGGTCACATAGCCTGTGATGGTGATACGCAGAGCGAAATCGTCTGCCCATTAGTCCTCCGGCAGAATGGTTCGGAGGCTGTGGTGGGCGTCCTTGATTTAGATTGTCTTTCTCTTGGTGGATTTGATGAGGATGATAAAGTTGGTCTGGAGAAAATAGCTCATTTGATGGCACAAGGCTGTGACTGGTGAATCCCGCTCTACAACTGCTATTGTATTGTAGAAGCCCGAAGACATCATGTATCATTGCCCTTGCTGCGTTTCCCAAGCTAGAAACTCCTCGTGCAGCTTCTCCTGCTTATTCCAATCTTTCCGAAGTTTTTTTGCCAGATTTTTGCTTAGCTCATCGCCCTTTCCATCTGTCAAAGGCATTCCATCCGAGCTCCAAGAGCTGTAGGTCCCTTCGGGCACATTAGGTGGTTTGAACATATTTTGTGGCGCTATTCGGCCCTGTTCTAGCTTCTGCATGTGTTTCCGCTGCTCTTGCTCAGCAAGGGCAGCTTTCTTTGCAGCTTTGGCTGCCTGTGCCGATCGCTTTTCGTCTCTCGCCTTGATAAGCTCTTCTGGGGACACCAGTTTCACTAGCGCCTTTCCATCTGCCGCGAATCAATCAGTATGTAGTCAATTGGCATTAGATATACCTTCTTGATCATCCAATGCAACACCCAGAGGAACTAGGTCCACGTCTCGCAGGTTGTCGCAAAGGGTCAGAATCTCTTGAAGAGAATGTTCCTTCTTTTCTATAGCCAAGCGTCGAACATTGTCCCTGAAAGACGACATGACACGAAGGAAAGGCATGAGCATCTCGTCTCGCTAAAATGACCGAGCATTAATTACAGACCACAGGCAAGCAACTCACGTTCACATTGTTGTCAGCCTGAGATTCTTGACCCCAACCGATCTCAGTGTACTCGCCTTCACCAAGACCAAAGATGCGCAGCATCTGTCCGATCCATCGTGCTGTTGTTTCCACAACACCCACATTTAGGTATTTGCCACGGGAAGCATTGTATACATTCACTTTTGAAACAAGATCTCGGAGAAGATCAAGCGCAACTGGTGTGTTAAATGAATCACAGATGGCTTCTCTGAACGAGAACTGAGTTTCATGGAAGCTAAAAACTGCTTAGGATTAAAAAAAGGATAAGGTGAGATCTATCTCACCTTGAAATTAAATCGCGTTCGGGTTCCTCGTAATGATGATGTCCATCCGAAGCGGTTGTAGCTGCTCGGGCTTGACTGACGAGTGCCCTCACAACGCCAAAGAAATTCTAGGGTTTGACATGAAGCAAATAACAAGGTGAAAGGGACTGATCTCTACATTAAACGTAGTTTCGATGTTGCGCACTTCACCAGTCATAAGCGATTCTGAAAAATCAACCTTGGCGTTCCACAATTGAGTGAGGAAAGCTAAGCGGAGTTGACGTGCAGAGTATTTCTGCAAGACTCCCTGTTGCGGTTTCAGTAAATCTACTCTTTGACGATAGTCATACTCACATCGATGGTAATAAAATTTTTCAAAGACTTGCTCATCTTAAGCCCTTCGATATGGAGGTGGCCAGTATGCAGAAAATAGTTGACCCATGCGTCGCATCCATGGAAAGCCTGCGAGAATCATCAGGAAGAGCAGGATTATATCAAGACCAACCTCAGATTGTGCAATTTCGTTATCATGGTGAGGAAAAGCGAGATCAATCCCACCCGAATGAATATCCATCTGACTACCGAGTATTGCACTGGCCATGACTGAGCACTCAATATGCCATCCAGGTCGGCCAGCCCCCCATGGGGACTGCCAAGAAAGCTCCCCGGGTTTTGATGCTTTCCAGAGCGCAAAATCCGAAGTCGATCGACGACCTGCCTTGTTGGATAGCGAGCCTGAAGAGATCAGTGACACTGTTGTTGTTGAGTTATTGCACTCACCTTCACCGTCTTCCAATAATTCTCTATTCCCTTTGCTCCAAGGCTCGAGTTTGGCGTAAGTGTGGTTTGGAGAGCGATCAAAGGCCAAAGTGTCAAAGTAAACGCTTCCTTCTGCCTCGTAGCCATATCCGTTCCGTACGATGCCCTCAACAAACTCGACAATCTCAGGAACGTACTCGGTAACACGTGTAAGGGTATCCGGCTCGCGCACTCTCAGACGAGTCATATCGTCGAAGAAACGCCTCTCCCAATGCGAAGCCAATGAACGGGGTATTGCAGGATCGGTCACAGTTGCTTTGTACTATGGCACTTATGGGTACATGGACTAAACTTATGATACACGTACCTCATTATCAAGAGCTTCTGCGAGAACGTCCCCGCTCTCGTCGATCAATTTTGAAGTCACGTCTGGTCCATTCTGACCGATTTCCAGCTGTTTTTTTGCAATTTCGAGGGCTAGTCGGGTTCGTGTCTATCAGACACGTCAATCCAGAAAGTCTCATTTGCAACTCTATTCCGTACCGCGGAGGAGAAGTGCATGTCGAATTTTTCATCTCGTCGCAAACAATCCTGCTTCCATTCTTTATTCTTGACCAGCTCCTCTAAAGAGGACCATTTCTCCTCTTCATGGCCCTCCCTCGGCTTTTCGTTTTCCGGTAGTCCTTTGGCTACTCTAAGTCTCACATAAGTTCTCCAGGCTGCTTGTATATAGGCCAATATATCCGAGGAAAGGAAAGTATTCTCCGAGCGGTATTTTTCAACTAGATGATTTTGCCGAGCTCTCAGGATGATCTTGATAAAATCTATAACTAACATAAGTCATCGGTGAAACTGGGACAGACCTTGTCGTCAATATCGGTAATGTTCATTACAAAATGAACATCATAGCCAAGGTAGTCAGTCATTAAGCGTCGGAGGATATCCTGGGTGACATAGGTGCTGTGAAGATGTTGGTACGATGTCCTCAAGCAAGATAGCGGCCGCACCGTGCATGACCCATATGTGAAGCATCGTATACTGTAGGCCCACAGTTATACCACTTAACTTGTCGTCCATTCTTAGGAACAAACTCTGTCTAGGCAAGCGAAGATCAGAGAACGTAGCAGCTCGAGAGCTGTGTCAAACTTTTGTGCGAGTGAAAGTGTTGTAAATCTTGAGCACAGGCTGAGGACGATCGGATATCGGTAGTGACCAGGCAGACTGTTGTTGAGTAGACATCAGAGTGCAATTCAGTGGACGTTTTAATAAAGACAGAGCCCTTTTCATACGCTCACGTGATCGCCGAGGAGTCTCTCCATGGAATACGCATATTTCCGAGTGCTGTATTCCATCAAGGAGTTCAACAGCACTTGGTAAATTTATTTTTAATAGTCTGCGAGTCAACCTCCGTCTGTTTCGGCCTTGTGCGCCTAAATCAGTGAACACCGTTCATGTACCGGTCTGCTCATCACAGCAATTGACATCAAAAGGCTGTTCTATTGCTTCCTACCACTCCTTTCCAGTCAAACGGGCATCAGTAACTTAATCTTGACCATCGTAAGCCACCCATCAATCATCGCCTAACAGTCTTATAAAGGCAAGTCCTGGCACCCACTGCTGAGCAGTTGCCCTCCCCTCATAGCTATGCAAAGACCTACCTGTGCAAACTTTCGCATTAGATCGCCCAAAGATGCTCTGACAGTATTCCATGCCGTGTTCCTGAATTTATTGCCTATGGTGTCACGACGATTGGACGCCGAGGAACGGCGCGCTATTTCGCCTGGACACGTTTTTGTTTGGGAAGAAAGGTATAGAAGTGGCTTCAGCTGTCTTCTTACCATACACTAACTCCCAAAAGAGGAAGCAATACAGAGACATCTGGAGTCGGCGTACGTACGTCTTCAGTCTGCTTCTTTCTTTGTTGACGTCTCGTTAGCTGGAACGGTGGACGGATTCAAAAAGGTGAGGCTGCTGTCGTCCTCTCAGAGTCAGCTCACGTCTTGTAGATGGGGGCCTAGTCGTGTCAAAGATGTGAGTCTTCAGGCGTACCCAGTGTATAACACTGACGGGTATCAGGAATTCCTGTTCTATCACGAAAAAGAATCAGACACACTAGATGGAAGCTCTGACTCAGATGCGACGTGAAATTGTTCTTTATATATGCGGATTCAGATTTAACTGTTCTCAGCTTGCCGTCGCACTCCGATGCGTCCCTTATCAAGCAAACATATTCAGTGTTTGTCGAAACACCCAACAAAGGAAGACGCAAGTGGCATCTCAGTGCGCAATCTCTTGGCTCTGCGTAACCGTCGACTCATGATGTGCTACAGTTGCTTACTTTACGCATGAATCGCAGGACCGGCTACTTACAATCGACGATTTTCCTGTGCTTAGCAATCTATATGTGCCGCCAGGGAAATACAAAAGCGCTCGGTCAGCGAATCGCAGACGTGATGCAAATTTTACCCGCTACACTGTGTATCCATATTCCGACGGCCCCCTACTTACTCAGTCCTTACCAGTCCCTTACGACCAGGAACCGCGCAGGCTCCTTACAGAGTCCGGACTCGCACCTTTGACCTACCTGCAAAATCTTACGCCGCCACGCCGCCATGCTTTCGATGAAGAGATTTTGATGTCCTTCACACTCGGACTGGTCTAACGCATATCCGTAAAGTCTCCACTTTGTTACTTATCACAGATGCTTGTCAGAGTCGTTATACCAACAACTAAATCATGATATCCGACGTGTCTTTCGGCCGAAGATACATCCTTCGTTCGTTGACTTTGATCGACTACTGTTGCCATGATCTTCATAGGATGGCTCTCTCTGGAACGTTGCATGGCGGGGAATCTGGGAGATCTACGTAGTTGATGAGCGGTGATTAGGTTCGGGCGCGACTACGAGTGAGAGACAAGTCCCCTGAGAGTCTGAAACCGGATGAATTTAAAAGACAAGTTGTACCCAGGATTCCATAACCTGTGACAACTTCTCGCACCAACCGACTGGGTCGCTAACGGACTAGGATATATTGATAAGGGTGAGCGATAACACGGTAACGGCCCTGAACAGGTTCATGGTTAAATGGTATGTGTAGCAGTCAAGGTTGACCGAGTTGTTGTCGGATCGGAGTTTGACTCTGAGATTGAAGTACAAGGACGTGAAGCTTTTAAAGTTATTTGCTTTGATAGGAAATACTTCCGCAGATTTCGATCTTGGCAAGTGTCGGCTTCTAATGCAACTCAAGCATGCACAACATGCAAGTCCCAACCTGCAAAAATTGTCGTATACGCTCAGTCGAAGACGCGCTCAAACTCTTTACCGCTGTTCAGCGTGGGCTGTTGAAGATGGTTACCAGACGGCTCGATGCTGACGAACGTCTGGCCTTGCGGCCTGGGTAGAAAATCCTTAAATTCCAGGATTCCATTGAATACCAATCTTCCAGAGACATATATGCTTGGGAAGAACGCGGTTCTCATACCGAAATCACTGGTCTTGGCATCGAGCGCTTCACTGAAGGTCGCAGATGGAGTCCATCTCGCGTACGCGACGTACAGCTTCCCTCGCGTCCAAGGATTTTCGTTCACAGATTGACAGGAATTCCTATTCTATTATGAAAAATACAGCCCGCCTGCAGACGCCGCTCGTCAATCGAGGTGCGTTTCGTCATATACTGGGCTGGCAAACAACAGCTATTTTGCAGCAAAACTGAAAAGCAACCGCCTCGCGATTGGGACCCTCTGGTGAAGCAGACGTATAGCGTCTTCGTCACCACCGAGAAAGGTCCGAGGAAATGGCATCTGAGTAAATTTGCTTTCTTGGACTCGATCAACGCATTGATTATCTACAGCCGCGTATTTTACTCAAACGACCGTTGACCAGCTGAGCACGGTGGATGATATTCCCGGTGTTGGCGAGCTGGCAATCCCCGAAAACACATTCAGAAGTACGAGAGTAGGGAAGAATCGCAACAAAGGCGACGATGCTACTTCAAAGCCATCGTCAGGATCAGCTCGAACTTATGCGCCATTTCCATCCCCGCTACCAGAGTCGCCACGCGATAGGCCACCAGAGTCGCCGTCAGTCGAGATGTTCCAGCCGTATCCGAATTATAGCAGCTACCAGTCCAAGGATACATTACAACAGAACCAGCCGCCAGCCGCACCAGAGACTCGACCTTCACAGCCTGTGATTTATCCTCCGAGCCGAAGCACACCCGCTTATTCATATGGACCTCCAGAAATGCGACCGGCGGCGATTGCTGCATCTCGTCAAAAAGGAAGCCCAAGTCGCATGACTGACGCATCTGAAGTGGCATGCTCGGCTCCTCCTTACTATCTTGCAGCTTCTGGGATGCCTTCACCTCAAGTATATAACCAGCCTGTAGTCTACCAGCCGCCCAATCATCCGCCACCAGATCCAACCCCAGATGTGTGGTATGAAGCCCAAAATAGTGCCACATTCCATGACCAGCAACCTGTCGTGTATTCTTCACGATCTACGTCTGATGTACTGTCTTCTTCCATGTATGTCGCACCGCCTTCGTATGGGCCGCCATTACCGCCTCCTGCGTCTGCACCGGCGTATTCGACGTACACGTCACCGCCGTCGCAGCAATACGAGTCACCAGCGCCATATTTGCAGTCAACGATAGCGCCATTCCTGCCTCCTCTCTCGATCCCGGAATACGGGTATCCAGAAGACTACGGATCTCCAGACTCTTCTAGCTCCGACGGGCGAAGAGGAGAAGTGGGACCTTGTCGAGATTTGGCACCTCTGCATTCGTTAAAACGACATCATCCATATCGAAGGGATCCTGTTGACGATAAGGCTCTGAGACTACTGGACCCTCGACCATCACCAGCGCCATAAGTATTCAGAGTATGTAGGCATCACAATGACACTCGTCTGTATCCTTAGCCTAACAATTTATTTTTTTTTGGACTGAGAATGAAATGTACATGCAATAAGGTGGGTAGGCAAAGAGTAAACATGCATTGAACGGTACGGTCCAGAGAGGCCATTATTGCCACTCTTCTATAACATCACCACTCAAATTCGCTGGAATTTTGTGTGAGAGAGAGAAAGAGATATAGGAGTGAGATTACCCTGTGCACTTCTGGAAGAGATAATCTTTGCCATTGACGTGGATCATTCCATCCTTTAGAACGCACTTCCACTTGTTCTTGACACGTGCCACCTGAAAAAGGGGTGAGGATGTGTAGCAGACGGTGGAAGGCAGTAATAACCTTGTCATATGTGCAGAAAACGATGTCGCTCTCTGCGGCTGACCCATCTTCGGCGTCCTCTTCGTTCTCTGAATCTGAATCATCAAGATCGCTATTGATAGCCTCTTCATCTTTAGTAGTGGACGTTTGACTCTGCGGTTGTGGGAGAGATGGGTGGTTGGAACGTGGAGCATAGCCGTCTGGAGAAGGAGACTCGTCGTCATCGTCAGAGTTGGATGGGCCATCAACCTGAGGAATTCTGGCAGTAAAGGAGCGAGTCGCGTTGTTTTGTTGAGGCTGAATTGGCATGGGGCCTTGTGGAAAGGACAAGACTGCCTGATGGGCAACACCTGGACGAGCACCAAGCTGTGGCCCTGGAAGGGGTGGCAAAGTGTAAGTTGGACCATTGAGGGCATATCTGTTATCGACGGGCTCTGCTTTGACATGAGGCTGCACCGGGGCGGGTGGTGGCGGGTAAGACGATCCATAAGATTGCATGACATGCATTGGGTGAGGTGGAAATGATTGATGCGGTTGCGGCGGGGGAGGAAGACTATCGAATTCAGCAACATTGGAGGCCATGACCTTGGCTTCCCATTTCTGCAGTCGTTATTGCTACTCGAAGAGACAAGCAAGGTACGCACATGCTGAAGATCAGCCAAGACGTCCTCAGAGACACCGTATTCTTCAAACTCGGGCTTAATATTGTTGATAACGTCGTCAATAACGGCCCGGTAGATATTTGGCTCATAGCAAGGTTACTTTGGACGTCTACTACAACAGCAATCGTTCCAGCTTACCACTATCTTATTCGACATCCTGACGCTTGAACGGCGTGGTGGGAGGAAGAGTCAAGTGTGTCCCTTATATATTGTGCACATGACAAGCCTTCCTGTTACGTAATGACACACTCACGCACGGACCATATGGAGTTATATTACAACATCGTCACTGTGGAGCCGAATGACGAGTCGTGGCCTGGAACTGTATTTAAGCTGTTGTCTGCATCGCGCAGCTCCTTAATGCCTTTGTTCAAATCTCATCCAGACGAAACCGATCAGCGCACTAACTCTCCGCCTGCGAGAAAGCCGTCCATCTTTGCTCGCAATCGCTCTGCCAGTCCGCCACACTCCGAAACTTCCGGCCACGCATCGCCCTCGGCCCGCCACGGCTTCTTTGGCGGTCGAAACTCATCCTCCTCCGACGAGCTCAGCCGCAATGGCAGCGGTAGTGTTCGCAGCGGCGGGGGGCGAAGTTTCTTTGGCTTCAACAATTCGGACATCCACAACGACCCTTCCATTCTTGCTGCACGCCAAAAGGTGACCGATGCAGGGCAAGCAGAGCGTGATGCAGATCAAGCTCTCGCCGCAGCACGTGCTTCCGTCAGAGAGGCAAAGGAACACGTCAAGTTCCTCGAGCGCGAGGCCAAAGAAGAGTAAGCCATTTTTCGACTCTGCTCACAGAAATTCAACCGTCCTTCAGAGCACTTAGAGCCAAAGCAAAGCAAGCAGAGTCAAAGGTTGTTTCTAAAACCGCCCGCAGTCTTGGCCGACACGGACAGTAGTTTATGTAATCATGCTCCTATAATTTTAAATTAGCATTCGCGTTTCGATCACGTGCTCTCGATCGACCCCTCGCCGCCCAGCAATTCGTCATGGCTCTGTACCATGTCTCTTCGCAGATCCACCAGGATATCAGCATCAGTTGGAAAAAGAAAGCTCAGTATCTCTGTGTCCAGCAGCGGTCTGTCCTCAATTGAAGATTCGGAGAGCGAGCCTCCGAGTTCCCCTATCAAGCGCGAAAGAAAGTCAATTCCAGAGCCTGTCTACGACATCCCTGTCGTTGAATCAAAGACAACAACGTTCAGAGGTCGTTTGGGTAAGTCTGCACCTCTTCATGTCTATTTCAACCTATACTGTCCGAGGTTATGCCTGTCTCAACACCGTATTGCGCAACAAGAAACCCGCCAGTGACGCCGTCTTCTGCTCTAGAACTTGCCGGTATGTCTGCATTCTCATCCAAGGAATAGACTCAGTCAGCAAAGCATCGATTCTATCAAGAAAAACGGGATAGAATGGGTCAAAGAGCTTGCAACGCAAAACGTCAAGGTGCTTGCTACTCAATCGTCTTTCCAGGATCACTCACTTCTGACTAGGATTTGTTAACCATGATCCAGTGGAACGAAGAAAATGTACGAATATTTTCCTTAGTTCTAAACCTCGGTCGTTTCATTTCATTCAAGCATATACGTTTCATGCGCATGTCCTCCGAAATGTTTCCTTTCGCGTCTCATGAAACATACGGATACTCTCTCCAGTACTGTGCCCCTCTTCTTGCCCAAGTCGGCCAACTAGCAACCAAACTTGGTATTAACTCGCCTCACACTCAACCCCGTTGCTTATGCCGCACAGGCCACAGGCTTACTGTCCATCCTGGTCAATACACCCTCCTTGGTAGTCCAAAACCTCAAGTCACAAAGGCTTCCATTAGAGATTTAGAGTACCATTGCGAGATGATTGACAGAATGGGGTTAGGTCCCGATTCTATAATGATTATTCACGTACGTCTCTTTCTACTTACTTTGCCCTTGTACACTCACTTCATTGTAGGGTGGTGGTGTCTATGGCGACAAAGCAGCCACCCTTGAACGCGTAAAGAACGTTATTACGACTGATCTCTCACAGTCCGCTCGTGCTCGACTGGCTCTCGAGAATGACGAGGTAATTACTTATCTGCTCGTCTTCCAAATCAGCCGAGACCTTCTAGATGTCCTATAAAGCCGAAGAGCTCCTTCCCTTGTGCGAACAGCTAGACATTCCGCTTGTTTTCGGTAAGCTGGGGTGCTGATGCTAATCATGAACTCGCCCTGATCTGTTTTTAGATTACCACCATGATCTTCTCAACCCCTCTTCCATTCCTCCCCGGGAAATAATAGCCCGCGCCAATGCCATATTCGCAAAGCGAGGCATCAAACCTAAACAACATCTCAGTGAACCTCGTCCTGGTGCCGTCACTCTCATGGAAAAAAGGGCACATGCCGATCGCTGTCGATCCTTGCCTCAGGACCTACCAGATGACATGGGTACGTGCCTTCTTATGTATCATACTTCCCTAACAACCTGTTTCAAAGATCTCATGATCGAGGTTGGTCCTTGAACTTGCGATTACCGGTCCCTAATCCTTCCGACAGGCCAAAGATAAGGAACAGGCCGTATTCGAACTGTATCGCATATATAACTTGAAGCCAGTCATCCATGGTCCGTTCGATATGTACTTCTACGTTCCGTATACTCAGAATCTTCCGAGCAGCTTCGCTCAGACCTCCAAATGTGAACCAAACCAAGGAAACCAAAGGGCGCAAATCAAACAAGAGGCGTGCCACAAATACGAATTGAAATCCTCAAATGTGATTGCAACACTGTAATACGTCTTGGATCCAGTACCGTCTCCTAGCTAGTAAAAGTAATTGTAATTGCCAAGCGAAGCAATAGATATCTGAGAAAATACACAACTATATGGCTACAAATGGGGGTTTGACAAAGTTCAAGATGTTATTGATCCAAACGAAGTCAAAGCCATGCCACCAATGAAGGCCATCTCCATAACTGCTCTTCCAATCGGAGTGGGTTCAGGTAAAAGCCCTCCGTCACCTGAGATTTCAGCCAAGGTTGTGCTTGGTCTGCACAACCCTAGGCAACTAAGACCGTCGGGAATAAACTCGATCCCAGACTCCCTTGAGGAACAGTTGGCAATCACTTGCATATCAGAGTTGGGGCGCGGAATGCTCCGGAAAGCTTCGTCCAATGGCCCGCTAATAGCTAATCCTTCATCCGGTACTCGCATGCCAGAGCCCATGAGCTCGCGGTATCGGACAATACGTGCACTGATATAAAACGCAGAAAGAAGGATAGTGCGGTCGTCTCGATTATCTGCAGATGATGTTGGTGACCGCACTTTCTTTCCGTCACTTTGCAACTTTTGGATGCCGTTTGTTCGATACGAGAGAATGAGGAAAAGGCGTTCATCTAATGGAACTTCAGGCCGTTGATATGATTTACTGCGTGATTTGGGGTCCGTTTCGCCTGGCCACATCGGCAAAATCATGAACAACGTATCCGCTTCCATTTCATCGAAAATGTCAACCGAGGAAGAGGGCTCTTTTCGTTTCTGCTTTTGAGAGTTGGAATGACCTTTGTCTTTGGTGGGAGGCAGTAATCCAACGCCTGCAAACGAGGTACTGAGATTTTTTACCATTCGCTGTTGTTCCTCCTGCTCGTTCCGCGATGTCATTATCATCCATGGAGGAATATAATTGCCAGCAATAGGAGCAGTTCTCGTCCTGTTTCCTCGCAACATACGCTTGAACAGGCCAGGATCATCGTTGGCAAGATGTGGGCGAGGTCGCAGTTGTTCGATCACTCCAGGATCCACAGTGCTATAGGTCTCACTATGGGGAGTGCGGTGAGAAATATTCTCTTCATCAGAGGACTCGTCGATTGACCTTTGACGGCGGGGGCGAAGACGATCAGGTGTAAGATCCTGAGTGAGCATTGCTGGAGTAGGAGCCAGAGTGCTCGACGTCGATGCAACACTCCCAGAGCTACTCATCTGTTCACGCTCTGTTTTGGCTGACTCCTTCCCTTTCTTGGAGTCGTCAGGTTTCCGCTTCCTATCTTTGTCACGATCCCTTTCCTTCCGAATCTGACTCTTATCTCGCGCATTTCGACCTTGCTCATCTAGTAATCCGTGCGATTCCAGTTTTCTAGTCGTAGTGGTATTGGTGTAGTCCTCTTGTACCCGGCGTGGTGCCAACAAGATCATCGTTGTCGAGCCCTTGGACCTGGTATATGTTGCTGAAGTTTTTGAGCTCATAATACTTCCATCTCGAGAGGGCGGAGGCCTGGGGTAGCCATTATCTCGAGAGGTAGTTGTTTTCGCTTGCCGATCATCTTGCGGCTGATGGACCCGAAGTCTGTAAAAACGACTGATAGAGTATGCGATCGCCTTTGAATGCTTATGCACAGTGACAGGAGGTGATTTATGTCGCAGTTTTGTCCAATCATCACTAAAATGGATGATACTGAGTCGCTGTTGAGGGCCTTTATTGGGATCCGCGGCTGAAGAACTGATGAGTACGTTATCGAATCAATAATCATGAACACCAACGTGTTGAAGTTGTTCTAGTGATTTCGTAGCGCCCAATGAGGATGTTGCCCCAAACTTCACCAGCACCAATAGCCATCCCTTTCCAGTTAGCAGGCAAACGGCGCTCTTTCTCCCTATCTTTTTCCCGCTTTTCTTTGTCCTCGATACTGACGCTCTTGCTGCTGGCGATACTGCCCAGACCAACTCTATCCCTGTCTATGGATGTTTTCGACCCCAAAAGTCCAGCAAGCTTGTTGCCAGTAGGTTTGGCGGCATGCGAAGGACCGCTACTATCGACAGTTTCCCTTTTGAATGTCCATTCTTTCCGCTGAGCACCGTAACCCTGCGAGTCCCATCGTCCAACTGCTCTGAGAAAAGAGTCATCATAGGTCATAACGCTAGCAACACTGGGACGTCTCAGTCCAAAGATAGTGGATCTTCCATTAGACTGTGGATCTTGAGACTGACGCACAAAATCACTAGTAGGAATCGACGTGATACCACCACGCATCATTTCCAACCAATCTTGGTCGAAACCATCTGTGACCTCAGACGGATTTGCTCGAGACGTTGTTGGTGTGAGGCTGGCGTAACGAGAATCTCTAACGGTTGAGAGAGTGGTGATACTTCCTCTGCTGGCTATCAATCTCTGCTTGTTTGCAATATTTCGCCAATCTGAGTCCGTGCCAGGGACAGAATGACCGAGAGGATCAATATTAGATCCACTAATAGTTGCAGGACCAGCATGAAGATTCAGAATGGAAAGATCATCGTCCAAGCTTCTACTTGGTCGTCTGAGAGTGATGAGACTGTCTTCTCTGTCTCTGCCACGTTCATCGGTACGACCCTCGCCCGCGCCCGGTATGGCCATCGGTAGACTCCCTCTTCTTCTATCATAGGAAAGGTCGACACGGTTCCCGCTGCCCCACATATAACTCGAACTTTCATCCAGACTGCCTTCTTCATATACTGTAGAGCTGATTTCTACGTGATATGCGGGGTCGTCATTGTCATAATATTCGTCGTCATATTCATCATCGCTGCTGAAATCCAGGTTTGTCCTGTCGTCTTCATCGTCCGTGTTGGCAGCAGAAGTGTGTCGGGTGCTGGCACTGCGATCACTCATGCGTGAATCTTGATGACCAATACTCGACAGCGATGTAACAGACGCTGAAGCGGAAGAAGTGCCGAATGTTCTGTGAGAGGCAGCGTCAGAGGGACGAGCTCTTGGAGGATCTGGATTGAATAGGTGATGGTCCAGTTCTGCGGGATCAAGCGGATCCCTGCTGCGCCCTGGCGATTGCGATGAATGACTGCGAAAAAAATGCTGAGGACGATTACCACCAAATTCCCCATGTTCCACTACTGACGGCCGAGGAGTGATGTCAACACGGTGTGGTTCGTGATCATCCTCTTGTGACAGCGGGTCGATTGAGGTTGGTGGTGACTGAGCTGGCTGAGAGCCAAAAGAATACGTGCTGAGGCTGTTGACTGCATAAAGACCAGCGTGCAGCGGTATTAGCTTCGTAGGTGAGGGCCGCGGTGAGATAGTCGAGTCCGCTCCATCTGAAACAGAACGTCGTCGTTCAGTAGATAATGGTAGACCAGTAGAAGCAGACACAGGTAATCTAAGCATTCCAACATGAATTGCAAGACAACATGGGACGGAACTTACTCAGTCGCCTCCTGCTTCCTGGTAGCCATGCCCTCTATTCGGTTAATTTATTAGTATAGTCTGTCGATACCGCGACTCCAGTAGTCGCGAACCGCCACGCTGAATAGCTCAGATTCAAATTCAGTATATGATAGTGAGAACGAGAAACAGAAAGAAGGCCCGCTACCACGTGGTTACGCTGTTATCCAGTCTGGTAAAGACATTGACATCTTGTGTCATTCCATCCATCAGTATTTCCATTCAACTCCTCTGATAAGTGCTATGGATATCAAGTACATGGATCAGAGTTTCGCCGCAGCTTTCCCCGCCACAATGCTTTCTATATCCTGAAACTTGTAGTACAAGTCCAACGATTCTGGATTCGCCACCGTTCCACTCGGTTTGATCCTCTTTCCGCGTTCCAGACTGACTATCTGTTTTACGGCGATTTCTATCTTCTTCATGTTCACAGTGTACTTGCCAGTGCATTAGAAAAGTCGGTCAAGCATTCTTTCTATCACACTTACCGGTATCTCCTTTACCGCAAATATGTACGCTGGTACATGTCTGGGACTGAGAGAGAGGCGAATAGCGTTACGAATCTGTTCTTCCAGTCCTTTCGTGAGAACATGTCCAGCACGCATTTTGAGAAAGAGCAAGACACGCTCATCCTTGTCTTGTGGTCTGCGTTGGCCGACACAGATAGAGTCGTCTAGCACAGACGCAAACTGTTCCAGAACGGCATATATTTCTCCAGAACCAAAGCGCACACCGCTTGGATTCAGTACTCCGTCGCTGCACAATATTAACGACATAATTCTAAGCGAAAACACTAACCTCCTGCCAAGAATTATCAGACCTTTGGACTTCGGATTTGATACAATAAAGTCGCCTTGGCGCCAGACCCCTTCGGCAAGTTACTTTCAGTCCGTGACACAAATCTCAGCTTACCTGGATACATGCTGAAATATGTCTCCCTTAGTTTTTTGTGATCTGGCGTGTCACCCCAAAACATAACAGGAAGAGAGGGATGAGGACGTGTGCAAACAAGTTCCCCTGGCTGTCCTAGATGCTCGATATCGTTGCCTGCGGGATCAAAGATCTCCACTTTCATACCGAGCGACTTCATTTGATTTTCTAGCAGGAGCATATCAACAAAGGAAACTCGTTGAGAGTAAATTCGAACCTCCTGCGTATACGGGAAGACTCGGACATCCCGTCACAACTTAGGATATATCAGATAAAACAGGGCATATAGTGAATCACTTGCAGCTGGTACAGACATCTGTCCCCCCAGAGCATGAGATGACATGGACTGCTTTTCCAAACGCAGTCTGAGCCCATTCAAACAGGGGGGGTGTAACCACCGCTCCTGTCACCATCAGGATTCTGAGAGTCTCGAAAGATGCCAATTCCACTGGACACTTTAGCGATTAGTAATTCCTAAGAAGACGGCATACATGGATTGATGCTTTGACCTTGTACCTCGGACAAGAAACGGGGACTTGTCCCAAAAGCGGTAACACTGACAATATCCTCCATTAACTGAGACGACCACGCCATTAATGACATACCCGCTATCATGGATAAATTTGAGATAATGACGGATGTTAGGGTAAAAAGGTGATCCATCATACAAAATGAGACGTGTTCCACATGCTAGACCTAGTGGTATAGTTAGTTAGTTTAGGAAATCACAAAATCTTGAAAGAACCGTTGAGCATAAAGGCCCACATCATCCAACCTGTCTACATATGTGTTAGGTGATAAATCTGTGATTCACTTGACCAATTCACCGTGGTATACTGGAAGTACGACTCGTTTGGCCGGAAATTGTAGCCAAGCATCATTTCCTTTTTTGCCTGCAGGAGTACACCCTGAACTCAAGGGATTAGGGGACGAGTATGATCTCTAATACTAGACGCACCCCAGCGGAATGTACAATACATTTAGGAGGGCCAGACGTTCCGGAGCTGTATAAGATATATACAGGGTGATTGAAGGGTAGTTGTTCAAACGTTAGCTGTCTCCCATCAGAAGAAGCTAAAAAGTCGGAAAGTGTCACGCTGAGAACGTCAGCTTCGAGTATATCAACTAGCAGAACTTACATTTGAGGGATGGAATCGATAGAAATCAGTTTTCCGGTCGACGGAGGGAGAAGGATAGTCTTTTCAGAACCATGGTGAGCCAAGTCTTTCACAATTTGTATAACTTTGGGGACGAGATCAATGGTTTTTCCTGCATAGACGACTTCTGTCTCAGTAAAAATAAGTTTAGGCCGTATTTGTCGATATCTGTCCAATACCCCCTAGATAGATGTTAAAGAATCCCAATAGAAACAAAAGAAGTACTTGAGTTCCCATGTCCGGAGCCGTGGAAGAAAATATGGCACCTATGCTATGAACAGCCAGGGCGATGACCACTGCGTGGATGGAGTTGCTGACAATTGCTTGAGGGGGGGGATAGATGAGGGATAGCTGAAGACAGAGTAGTAGATTACGCACCAGCCACTCGGTCGCCAATCCCTAACCCATTTACTCGTAGCGCAGCAGCCATATCTTGTACCATACGACGAAGGTCTCGAAAACTATATTCTGTGACTTTACCAGATTCTCCACCAGCAGTGCAAGCAATTCCATCATCATCTCGATAAAGCAAATTCTCAGCGTAGTTGAGTCTTGCACCAGGGAACCAAACTGGTAGTTCAGGGACAGCACCTTCAGCGATGACTTGGGTAGGGGCAAAACTATAGATAATGTGGAGGTATTCCCATAAGTCTTGCCAGAAATCGTAGTTGGCCACAGAATACTTCCAAAGATCGTGAATGTCCTCTGATACGGTAAATTCAGTTCAAGCTTCACTGGTGAGTTTCACAAGGCGCACTGAGGTCCAATCCATGTTTCTGATTGATCCTTCGGCGAAGTATTTCGACTGAATTCCATTCTGGTTGGTGTGGACGCCAAAGGAGACGAGACTGGTCGAAGTAGGAAGACATGTTTACACGTAGATCCAACAAAAGCAGAGTAATTTAAGAAAGCCGGATACCCGCGGTTGGCACCGGTCACCGGTCAAGCTTGGAGCTCGAAGGCCGCGACAGCAGCTGCAGAATTCTGTTTGTATGTCATGGAGCTGTTAGTCCAAACAGCTTTGAGATCTTGTAAAGACACAGCTATAAACAAATAGGACCTTCTACGCCCGCCGTGTACCATTTCCCGGGCGGCTTGGGGCCTGTAATCAGCGCGCGGTGCAAGTGCGGTGAACCATCGGTCACGTCATATGACTTCAGTTTCTCACTACCGTTACTACAGTAACGTTCAACAAGTCCAGCCATCAATGCATGGATATTTATGTATGGATCTAAGTACAAAGTATTCTAAAGTATAGAAGTGTGAATGCCAGCAATCTAGAGATCAACTGCTACGTCCGCTTGCCAGGAGTTTTCAAAAACATTCCAAACAGACAACAGAACCAGGTTTTCAAACCTAATAGAGTGTGGACCAACTCGCCATTCGGGAATTGTCGTGGCCTCGTACTGAGTTTTCTGTGCCGAGTCAGACAATTTGGCGTTCATAGTTCTTTCATACCTCAATGAATCGCGCAAACATCGACGCCACCAAGGTTCCCAATTGTCCTCTTGTTATCGGTCCGGTTGAAGTATTGACTTCAACGGACCGTGACCATTCTACATGCGAGTAGCCAGGCCACTATATGCGAGTCAGCTCTGAGTAAGAACTTCAGTAGATCGTATTTTTACCAGAATGTGAAAAGTGATTCTTTGAATTCCTGTGTGGGCAAAGACCAGGTCATTGGATCCCTGAATCATCTGATAGAGAGCATGGGTACCCCTAGCGCACAGTTCTCGCATTGGTACCCCTTGCTTATGATAGCCAATGTAATCGAAAATGATTGGGTGATGAACAGCAGTCACTCGACCCGTAGCACCGTTCCATTTCCCGCCAGGAGTATAGGCAGCCTGTGGCAAGCGACGGCGCCTGGGAGAGATGAAGGAAGGATTTTGCTGAGTAGCCCCATAACATGCCGAGGAAAGGGAAGAAAAGGAAGAGCTAGGTGCGCCAGAGTAATGGAGAGGATTCGTGTAAGACATTGTTAGCGAGGAAAGACTGTATGCAGGAGCTGAATTGAGGATGAACAAGACGTTGGCATGAGTTATATACTGTAGATGCGCTTTGAAAGTGATGTTTTGACCGTAAAGCACAGTCAAAGCAGTTGGAACAAGTATTATCGCGTTGAGGTCCCATAGTCCCTTTCAATAGAAAGCAGAAAGCAATAAAGACGCGACGAGGACGCCATTGGGAGTTTGTCCTTGTGATAATAAAGAGGAGTACGCCCTTCGAGCAGTCACAACTTGAATGTGGTTTGTTGCCCAGACAAGAGATGAAGATATCCAAAAAGGGATTTAAACCGAGTCCCACGGAATGGAGAACTTGCATTGTACAAATAAATATGGCAAGCAGTGAATGTCAAGAAACAAAGATGTGTTTGTATGTGTTGGTCACGATTCCAGTTCTGATTCAGGCGTTACGCGCCTTGGTTTCCAGAATGACCTCTCCTTCTCAAAAGCTCGGTGGATACGACTTTTACAATACAGTTCTTGGCAGTCCAAAGTACATCGTTGCACCCATGGTCGACCAGAGTGAATTGGTGAATCACGACGCGGGTTGCTCGCTTTGACTGATGTTCTACAGCCATGGAGAATCTTGGCTCGCCGCTATGGCGCACAGGTGAGCAGTGCATCGCATCAAGTTCTTCCGATGGAACCTCTTTAGCTGGTCTACACACCGATGATCAATGCCAAGGTGTGTTACTTGTTGTCGTCCAACAAGTTGACTCCTACTGATTCAGATGTTCATGGACCCCAAAAACACTACGTACAGAAACGAAGCTTTCGATATTAACGAAGAGGGGGATCCTTCTTCGGATCGACCGCTAATCGTCCAGTTTTGTGCGAATGACCCTGAAAAACTGTTGGCATCAGCGCAGGTGTATTCTTTCCTGCGCATAATAACCTTTGCTGACACCCTGGAGGCTGTTCAAGATTACTGTGACGCCGTAGATATCAACCTGGGATGTCCGCAAGACATTGCTAAGAAGGGACACTATGGTGCCTTCCTTCAAGATGACTGGGATCTCATACATAACCTCAGTACGTCAGTTTGAAACACCATCGGTACAGATGATTCATTTTACAGTCAACAATTTACACAGGAACTTGAAGGTTCCAGTTACTGCCAAGTTCAGAGTGTTTCCTTCACTTGAAAAGACGGTAGAATATGCCAAAATGCTTGAGAAGGCGGGAGCCCAGATCATTGCATGTCATGGACGAACAAGGGAACAGCGTGGCCACAATACGGCAAGATTGTTTGATTCCCTCTCGTACAAGTGTTTATCATTGCACGCAGGGTCTTGCGGATTGGGCGAAAATCAAGGCTGTTAAAGAAGCTGTCTCAGTACCTGTTTTTGCAAACGGCAACATCCTGTTCCAGTCAGATATCGAAAAATGTCTTCGTGCGACAGGTGCAGATGCAGTAATGAGTGCGGAAGGACAATTATACAATGCTGCACTTTTTGTATCATGTCCTACCTCAGATATGCGTCTTTTACACCCTCCACACGCCGACCTAGCATTGGAGTATCTCTCCATAGTTCAGTCTCTCAGGAAGCGCACCCCTGTCAGTGCGATCAAAGGACATTTGTTCAAACTAATGCGACCTGCACTGTCGAGAGAGAAAGACTTGCGTGATAGGCTGGGGAGAATTCAGATTCCAAAACATGCCAACTTTAAGGATGGCGCACTGCAGCCCTACGTTGAGGTTTGTGAAGAGATGAAACGAAGAATGGAGGTAGGTTTTTTGACATACTATAGGACCGCTCTAAGAAGGTCTACAGAGGGATGCCAAGGCAGCCGAAGGTAGCTCGTTGGAGGATCTGATTAAAATCGATAAGGCGACAGGACTTGAAATTCTGCCGCATTGGTTAGCTCAGCCATACTTTAGACCGCTTCCGACGCCAGCAACGAGTAAGTGGTAAAATCATTTACTTGATCTGCTCCTTTACGATTGAGGTTTAGACAGGAAGCGAGTGCTTGAACCGTCTACAGATGATGTGCGGCAAGAAGAGAAGAAGATTAGAGTGGAATTGGTTCTGCCATCGTTAGTTCCAGTTGTAGGTTAGAAAGTAGTAAGTACTATTTACTTGTGTGTAATCATCATGCCTTCCAAGAAACATCGGGATAAGGAGCCTCCAGTTGTAGTTGCTCCCCCCGAAGATCCAGCAGGACCGCCTTCACCAGAACCCGTCCCACCTGTTCAGGTTCTTTATTGTGCAGGTAACTGTGCTTGTGTTCACGATTACAAGTTTGATTGACCAGGTGCCAAGTGTGCACATTTCCACTAGAATACTGTGAGTTTGGAGACAGGCTGACTCGCTGCAAGGAGTGGCTCAAAGAAACCGATCTTTCACTCTATGAGAAATACTATTCTGATGGTTTGAGCCTTTGACAGTCGTTATAAGGATCTCAGTTTCTGTAGAGGCATTGCAAGCCAAGATCGGAACGCTCAGCTTGGAAGCCCAAAGTAAGCTGGAGAAGGACTCTGCAAAGAAGGAGGCCAAGGCAGAGGCCAAGGCAGATGCTGCACTGAAAAAGAAGATGGCATCGACGGTTCGGTCTACTTATCAATCTCTGCGTCCAACACTCTTACAATTCTTAGGTTACGATCAAACGAATTGAAAGAAACAAGCGCAAGTTCGTCACGTCGATACACGGACTGGAGGCTTTCGACGTTGATCTGAAGAAAGCAGCCAAGCAGCTGGCCTCCAAATTTGCAACAGGTGCATCAGTCACGAAAAATCCACAAGGGCAGGATGAAGTCGTAGTCCAAGGGGACGTCAGCGACGACGTAGTCCAGCTTATCGAGGAACAGGCTGGTGTATTGAAGGGCATACCGGCAGACAATGTACAGCTCGTCGAGGATAAGAAAAAGAAGGACTAGAATGTATTATTACTACCAACATTTGCCTGCCGCTCTGTTAGCTCGAACTGAGGCAGAAATCACATAGAAACTTACACTATGCAGGTACCATCAGGTCTCCCCATAGTCTTGCCACAGTTACAGCCCCCGCGAACAGTGCGACACCGCGGACGATGCTCAAATTGCCTTGCCTTTTCTCTGGTGCGAAGATCTCCGTGCGCAGGAAGCGAGCAAATGCTGACTCGTCAGGATCTGCTAGAGGTCTGCGTAGAGCCGTCTTGGACACATATGCAGGGCCTGAATTTGGCGGTGCTGCTTTTCGTGCCATGGATGTCACAAAAATTGTTTTTGTTGTGCCACACCAAATATGTCTCGAATTCTATAAAATATCTTCTATGTACAGTCTACTGCTTGAATGTGTTCCATGCTTCATTCAAAGCTCCAAATACACCCTGGGCAACCATTCTCTGCTCTATGTCGGAATTTTTTTCATTGAGCTAGCAGGTAGTGAGTAGGACACAAACTAGATGGGACTAACCAACCTTGTCTGGATGTACCTTCGCAATAGCCCTGGTATACCGTATCTTGACCTGTGATGGAGTGACTAGGTCAGCCATACTACACTTCTGTAGCCCAAGTTCAGGCCATAGAATCGAGTCGAGGCTGGCTAACAGCGCTCGTATATTCGCCTCTTTGCCACCTTTCCATGCCAAGAGCTTATTGTCAACAACGTCCTTCAGCTCATACTTTGCTTGATCCTCGGCTTCCGCAGCGTTGTTGGCTTCCCGCAATTTGGACAATGCCTCTGAAGGTGGGGTTGGCCCGCGTCGTATCGCCGGTTGTGGTATTGCTGTGGCCCGTACAACAGGCTTCGGTGCTGGCTGACTGCCAGTAGCTTGCCCAACCATCCTACGACATCTGCCAGCTCCTCTCACTCCTTCGCTTCTGATATTTTGTGCAACCCACTCTGCACCTGCAACTTTCTCCCAATCCTTCTTTGCCTCTTCCCACTTCTCTTTCCCTTCTAACGCTTCCGCACGTCTCTTCCATGCTTTAGTCAACCCATCGCCCAAATCAACTCCGGCACCGTCTTCCTGTTTTGTGATCGGTAGTTCGTGACCTGGCCGCCAACCCTCTCCGATTATGCCAATCGCGACACCACTGTCATCAATGGCACCAGCATAATCTCCCGTTTTCATCCTAGCCAAAGCCCTGTTGTTATAAAGATGAATAAGGAGGAGATGTCCAGAAGGTAAGCACTCTATGGCGCGAGTGTATGCTGTCTCTGCCTCACCATACTGACCCAGTTTGAACTTTTCACCTCCAGCAGCTTTGTGGCTTTGTGATTGCGAAATGTTAGATAGGGACGCAGATATGACATTCTGCCGTGGCTGAGGAGTCGGTGGTTGCGACTCCCGAAGTATAGGATTTTCCCATCGAGCCGTTTCCTGCTGAGTCGTGGATAATAAGTCAGCAGCATTCACTTTGCTACGGCGGAAGCGAGAGACGTAGGGTGCCGTGGATGTCGGCACATTCTCGCTGGGAGGTGGACGCTGACTCTGAAGCTGGCTCTGTGGCTGGGACGGTTGAGACGTTGCTTCATCCCAGAATACATCGTGCTCTAAGTGTGCTGGTTCTGAGTCACGGAAATGTTCGTCTGATCCTTGCTGCATCCACTTGGGGACCTTTTTCTTGTTATCCTTTTCAGCAGAGGCGCTGGACTCAGCAAAGTTCTCCAGATAAACTTGCTGAACTCTTTTACTACTCTCCCTCATGCGATTGAAAAGACTGAGGCCAAGCTCTCCTGCCTGCGCGAGTAGTTTATCAGCTTGATTCTGGAGGTTGGATTCCTGCTTTGAAGGGGAAGGTGTTTCGCGATCAGGTCGCGTAGGACGCTGATTAAAACGCGATTTGGGTCTACTGTCTGTGTGAGGATGTGATGACGGCTGCGAGGAAGGGGAGGGACGAGCAGCGCCGTTTGCAAGAAGCAAGTCTAGTGCCGCTTGTATTTCAACGCCAGTCTCGGTTGCTGCTAATGCAGTCTTAGCTTGTGTTACGGAGAAACCCATCTCAACTAATTGTCCGACAATATGAGGAGGGGGACTCTTCGTTGATTTTCGAGATGAAGGGGAGATGGACTAGACAAAAGTGAGAAGTAACCAATGAATAATGATGTTCGCATACCGTCATGGGCTTTGACTGAACCACTGGTTTACTTAGAGCCCCTAGTATTTCGTCTTCGTCACTGTGGTAGCCGTCAAGTAGCCCATTCTCTCTGTCACCGAAGTCAAAGTAGTCTCCAGGCGAATTTACCTGTGCAGCTTGCGATGCAGGAGGAGTATCAAATTCATTCGTATCCCATATTTCATGTGTAGCAGTGGATTCTTGAGATGTTACCGTAACTTTTGGAGGTGAAGTGAAATCATCGAGACCCCAATCGTCTTCGAGAGGTGCGGAAGCAGCTGATTGTTGCTTCGGGGCAGAAGTAAACTGGCCCAATGAATCGAGACCATCCCATGCAGACTGAACGAGGGGCTGGGAAGGCGTACTTTGAGACCTGAGGGTAGCTTCTCTTTTCTCTCTCTCGGCCTTGGCTGTGCGTTCCGCAATGGTCAAGTTGGCTGAACTATTTAGTGGACTTGTGAATGTACCGCTTAGAAGGCCGCTGAAGGCATCTCCACTTGGAGGCTTCGGTGTCCGGTCAACTGGCTTCGAGGCTGAGTTAGCGACCGAGGGTGTTAAAGGACGCGAAGATGGTGCCGATGACGCCGCGGACGAAAGCATAGAGAAAAGATCATTCTTGGGACGAGCTTGTGAAGCAACGGATTGTGCAGCGGGTTTAGCAGGTCCAGTTGAATTCCAGAGGTCTGCAAAGGCGTCTGACATGTCGACTTTCCATTTTCAGCATCACGCGGACATTTACCAGTCTGACTTTATTGAATCATGTTCGTCTATAAACGACATAACAAATTACTCCGCGAAAATTGAGAATATAGTAGATGTAAGTGAGAGTCTTTGGCCACTGTTCACAGGGGTTCACGCTCTGGTCTTCGCCCTGTATCATTGTTGTCTACCGCGACCTGCGCCAACACAGGTTGTGAAAAATGTTCGCGTAGCCTTGCAGCGGCCTGTCGTTGCACCTAAAGAATTTATCAGTTGACAAGCAAGGAAAGTGTAATCCAGTACTTCGCCCGTAACCGTTCTTGCAACTTGATACAATGGGCCAGCGAGACCCAGTTGAATGATCAAGTACCTAGAGGAGATCAGGAAGATAGCTCAAATCGAATCTGAGCACCCACGCAGCCACCAAAGCACATAATAAGAAAGTAAAGTACAATGGGTTGAATAGCACCATCATGGCCTCATTCCAACCCAGTACAACAAGGACACCATACATCCAATAAGGTATCTGGGCCACACTGGACACAGTACTCCTTTTTGCTTCGACATAAAAGGCGTCAGCATCTCGGCGGAACTTGTTCGTCAGATCGACAACTTTCATTTCCGAAAATATGGTGAGTGACAAGTCGAGATCAACGTCCTCAGTGCTAGCAGAAGAATCCGAGGAACCAGAGGGCAACGTGAACTCGAGGGATGAATCGAGAGGTGCGATTTTGGAGTAGATCGGTATCAACTCGAGTGTCTGTCAGATCAGAAAAGTCAGCTACTGACAAGGTCAGACAGCACTACAGTACCTGATCTTTGGCTTTCTTGAAGGCTCCATCAATGTCATCGTCGGGTTTCCAGACTCGCGGAACCCCGTGCTCGTCGTACCGGAAGCGCTCTTCAAAGTGGCTACGCAATTTGCCCAAAATCACAGGATCGGTAGTTTGTTCATCAATCTTGGAACGAAGAGCTTCCCAGGCACGTTTTCGAATGATAGCCAGCGACGCAGAATCTTCTTCATTGGTGCAGTTGAAACCTTCAGACAAGTTAGAGAACTCGGAGCTAAGTGTATAAATGCTGACTTCTGGCTTTTGCGAGGTATGTAGTCTCGGCTTTCTCCAGCGACTCTTTGAAAGCTTTAAGCACGCGATCCCACATGTCTGTCGTGGCTTTGTCAAGGGCCAATTCGACTGGATCTGATATTTGTTTTTTGAAATTGCGCTAGAGAATAGTTGAGAATAAGTCAAGAGAAAAGAAGAACCGACTTCGATTGCGTTAACCATCTTCTTCGTTTCGTCTTTTCGGCATTGAGACGCAACATTGTTCACTTCCTCCTTCAACAGCTCTAATTCTTCAACCCAACTCCATTGGTCGCTATCCTCAATCACGGCTTCACTGGCAGCATGGACGAATCTCTTTTCGCATCTTGTTCTCGCATCTTTAACCACTTCCGCAAAATTGTATTCTTCTCCCTTCATTCCATCTAGCATCTCCTTTTTAAATGCAACGAGGCAAAATTTGTGCAGATTCTTGAGTTGACCCAAGAAGAGAGGTGATAAGATAGAATCCAGTGATGCAATCAAGTCTGCCCGTTTTCGTTTGTAAACATCTTGGTGATATCTAGAGGCATCACGATCATAACGGGCTGGGAATGATGTGAGACATCCGTTTAGTAAGTGAGAAGCACATACTAAGACTCTCTTTTCTCCAGGTCCGCATCATTTCACCCAAAGCATCCACAACCTTGCCTGCTTCGATGGGACGCTTCTGAGACTTTGCAAGATCATTGAATGCTGAAAGTGCCACCGCTGATATTTCATCACATCGGAACTGAGCGAGAAGCTCCTGCTGGGTCGGCAGGTCAAGATCCTTATTGGTCTGGACTTGTTCCTTAACGAAAACAGTAAGATGAGAATTGATCAAGAACGCTGGACCAACCCAAATGTTCTCCATGTAGAAAGCAACACCATCCGCAGGAATGCGCTTATGGTAAGACGGTTTGAAGATATACCCTTCTGCTTCCTTGTTAACGAAACGTTCTCTCAAAGTTTTCACATCGGCCTCGAATTTGTCTGCAGCTAACACTTTATGGGGAAGCGCTGTGAATGCGAGGTCAAAGTAGTCAGACAGCTGACGGTCCTGGAGGTCCTGTGGTTTTGAGAGGGACTTCCAAATACGATTGAGGTCGGCGGTGAGGGTAGCCTGTAGGTTGGCAAGTGGTGTGGTTCCAATATGATCCCGAATAACGAAAAGCAAGAGAGTTCTACCACTACTCCTACGAAGAGTTAGTCTTAACAATAACACGGAGTGTCTGCAGCCTACCCATCTTGAGCTTTTTTGCCAAACAGCCCGAGATTGACTTCGAAGACAGTTTTGAGTAGGCCCATGTTTGCACCCTGATACAGGCCAACCTGATGTTCCCATAGATTGATTATAAGAACTTCAGATGATGCTAGGGAAAATAGTGCAGATTTTCGTTCGAAATCCTAAGCAACTTAGTTCATGTCCCTGAGGACAATGGAAAAGGACACACTTGGTCTTCACCGCGTTCTCTACCATCTGTTCCTTCGACGTCCATGACCATGACACTCATGTCCTGTCCTCGACACATCCAAATTCCTAGTACACACGTTAAGTTACTGAAGGAAAGAGTGTCTCGACGCGCACCTTTGGTGGTCTGCTGTCGCTTCGTTTCATCCATTACGTCGAAATTTGTGCCAAAGAGTCTGTTCAATAAGGTACCTGAAAGCTATATTCACCAACAAGAACGCCGTTTGAGTTGCAATACTTTTTCCTGTAGACTGTGAGCCAAATACGGCCACAATGTTGTAATTGAAACCAGCATCCCGCAGTCCCCACTGCTCGATTTGGGCGGCAAGTTCAGTCCTAGCAATGGTTGTAGCAAGAATTTGGAGTGAACAACTGCACAAACGTAAACTTCTTCTCGTCGTTTATGATTTGTATTCGTTGTGTGGCCCCGTGGCCGTTGACCAAGGAAAGAGAATGAATTCCGTTCTGCATTAGAGGACCTGGGTCTGTATCATGGAAGAGACTGGCAAGTTGCAACTCGTGACGTACATAGCCACGTTCTGTAACTCTTATGCTCAAGACCTCGCTGTATCCAGGCATGCACCTCATGCAGAAAAGGTGCAACTATTAATTCATATAGCTAAATCCTTTGTAGACAAGGTTAGATGTGAAATTTTACAGCTGGCCAACTTGGAACAGCCAGTCAGGAGTCATGCCATCGCTGCTCTGTTCTTGGCAGTAATCATTGCTCGTTTTTCCAGCTGAATAAATATTATCTTAAAATTCGTTGCTATTCCCTTCGTTGCGCCCAACACAAACACTCATATCCAGCCCAAAAATGACACAGTGCCTCCCCCTTCCGCGACATACGATACCACTTCAGAGGAGATTATCAAACCGCAGAACTTCTGGAGATACTTACGCACTTAGACTTCTCTCATGGCTACCGGACAACTCCTTGCTTTTCATGATGTACTCGGGACACACATTACAGCTGAACCGGAAGATACGGCCGCTTCTCTCAGCGTGGACAAATTGTTGCCAAGTTGAACTGTTAGGCATGTCCGCTTTTCGCAATTGTGCGCCCTCCGGTTGCTAAAAGTACTTCAGATTCGATTTACATTATGTTCCTTGGTTGAGTTTATTCTGGAGGTACTCTTTTTGATAGTCTGCTGCTCCGTAGCTTCCCGACACATTGATTCAATCTGGAACAGCTCCGAAACTCCAAAGGTTGACTGAAGATAAGGTTACAAAACCAATATTTATCCCCCATGATCCATCTCCCGTCTTGAAGCTATCCAATCACTTCTAATAATGGCTCTGTGGTGCCCTCTCGACGCAGGGTAGAGTGCTAGAGTCGGTCTTTATTGCTTCGGCTGTCAGCATGGCGATGGCTCTACGTCTCCGAGGCCTCTACTCGCCTACTACATCGGATTCGGAATCTACTGTCCTTATGAACATGGCTCGTTTGGTGGGGAATTCTAGGTTGAGTCGTTTTCTTACATTGTTCACAGTGGCTTGCATTAGAAAACATGGAATCCATGAGTCTATATCTAACTCGTGCGATTTTCTTGACGCTACCAACACTTCAGGCTATGTCTGGGCAGTAGAGAACCCCTCTTGCAAGTCGAAGCATGTCAGACATGGAATTCATACCATTGTCCACACGTTCCCCAACACTCCCACACAGTACAGGGACTCTCGTCTCGGCACATAGTAGATGTTCTTATGCAGCACCTTGGCTTCCTGGATAGGATCAAGAGGTTAGTGCTACCTCTCCAAGGTTTGTCAATTATTATCTACAGTGTGATTGTAAATCCAGTGGTGTGCGATCATGATCGGTTTTACTTGGGGATGCTTCATTGCTGCCGCTTTCTAGTGTTATGGCATAGCATAGTCTCTGCAGTGAGTCTGCACGGCTTGTGTATGATAGCCCCTCGCAACCCCCTTTTGGCTCTGGGAAGTCAAATCGCTTGGGGCAAGGAAATGCTTGCACTTGGAGTTACTGTCCTGAAAACTGATGCAAGCTTGTTGTTGCAGATCACCCTGTCTCCAGACCTATGGGCACATATCTTTGGCTTCAATACTTCCAATAGAAACACGCTCGACACAATATTATGAACAGAGCAACAATGCCATTCTATTACAGACGAGGTTGCGAACGCATTCTGTTACATGAATCTTGTGAATCCCAGAGACTCCAGATGTAACCTGTTTCCGGGCCCAGTTGACCGTCTGCAATGCGACTATAAGCGCGCATTACTTCTCTTGCACCATAAACTGTTTCAATTTTGACCCATGCTGTACAATCCTTCATCAGGTTGGCCCAAGCTTCATTCTGACGACGAAATATTTCGTTATTACGTAGTTGATGCCTACGCACTTGCAACCATTCCACCATAAAAAAGTGTTCTACTGAAGGTGGACCAGAGTTTGTCGAGAAGGGTGGTGGATTGAGAAGTACTGGAGTTTTCCAATCGACAGCAGCTAGTTCAGACGATGATGATGTCGGCGAAACGCTGGCATAGCCAAGGGCTATGCATGCCACGACCTCCGCAGAGGGTTTGGAGTTGAAGTGAGCAGTAATACGTCCGTTTAGACCATTATTGCCCGCGACGTCGACATAAAGAAACTTGCCAGATTGTAAAGATCTAGAGCTTGTGAAAGTGTCATAGTCGAGTACTTCCGCATACAGCCCCAGTTGTTCTGTAAAGACAAGGTTTCGTTTCGAGGTCAGTCCAACGACTTTGATTGCGAGACCATGTTGTTTCCTTCGATTGCGTATAAGATATGCAAGGCAGAATGCAGTCTTGGAAGATGCAGAAGATACTATGATAGTCGATGCACCTCTGAAGTTGGAAAGGGCTAGCCAGTCCTCGCACCAATACGAGGTCCAGAAGAGGGGACGGTAGAGCTAACGGTGATTTGGTATAGCACATTATGAGGTCAGTTCTGCTACGCACCATAGTCAAATCTTCGGCGGCTTCCGTCGGAATGTATTGGGGGTCAGTTGAACAACGCAAGAACTGATTGTAAGGTCGTCTATCTTAAGAGGTGTGAGAGATCGCTTGGACGTTGTGAATCTCAAACCTGAGGGAAGATCTGGTCGAGCGACGTAGAATGCATACTTATTGATATCAGTCGGCGACACTGTTACGAGGAGATATCGGCAGGGCGCTAAATAACCGTAGACGCGTTCTCCGACGTTGATCTTAGTGTTGGTAGAGGCCACCCTAGCACAGTTTGGGAATGCAGTCAAACGAGACGAAATTTGACCCACACGGTTGCAAAGCCCCAGACTGGAACTAATCCGTGGGTTTTCGAGGAGACATTTCCGACTTGTGGAGCAGAATGAAAGTCAAAGTAGCTGTGCTGTCGTCAATTATACTGCTGCGTTGGAGATCCTACCGGAAATGAGGGTGTTCTCCAAGTGTCTGGTAGGTTATGTTATTGGCTGAAAATCCGAAGCGGTCGACCCGAAGCAGAACAGAGTTGTTTGGCAGAGACTCGCTAGGCTTAGGAGAGACTACAATGGCTGGCGCAAGATGCGAAGAATTCGAAGGACGCGGTACACAGAGAGTAACATTTTCCATAACAAACACAAGTAAAGCCACAAAGAAAACCCTATACTCTATCTTGAGACTGCAAGCTACTCGCTCTGTTGGAATTACGGGCATCCACTGCGGATCCCATAGCCATACCATACTGTACCGCGGTCGTCTTGCGGTCCAGACATTCTAGCGGTACCATGCCCTGCGTACCGCCCCTGTTTGAACAGAGAGCCCAACCATCATCAAATTCCTGTATCAGAGTCAACGTCTCGCCATTGACAATTTCCAACTCATCGGACAGATCGGGCACAAATGTGAATTTGACGGTTGCAGGGTAGGGCGGTGGAGGACTAATAATGGACGTTGCAGCAGGCGAGCGCGAGGCTAACGCTTGTTGTTGAGCCCGAGCAAAAGACATACCAGGTGATAAATCTCCTCGCATTGGAGTCTCTGGATATATTTCTGCAGGGGCAAAAGAACTCGCAGTAATCCCTGTAACAGCCTGACTAGGAACTCCGTTCCTCTGCAACCAAGTCCTACGTTGTTGACGCCTTCTCTTGAACCGGTTCCGAAGGAAAAATACGAGCCCTGCGAGCATAACTATGACACCTGCAAGGACGATTCCTACGATAGCACCGGCTGGAACCCGTCGTGTTCCACTAACAGACGAGTCTGCCATAATGTTAGGAGCACTAGAAGGGGACGATGTTATTGCAGAAGCAACGGGTATCTCTGTAGGTGTATCTGACTGAGAAGTGGGTAGAACTGAAGTCTGAACTGAAGTCTGAGCCGAAGTCGCGGTCTGAGTAGCGAAAGATGCAGTAGACGATATAGACGTCTGAGAGGTGGTCGTCGTCGAGGAGGTCGTGTCTAACTGTGTCTCGCTGGTCGATGAAGGAGCCAAGGTGCTGATAACGGTAAGTGTGATTGGAGAGAAGGTTGCATCTGCCCGCTCAGCGAGCCATCTAGGATGATATCTGCCGAACATGAAATGAAAGAAAGTATCCACTGAAGGGACACAAATTACGAGCCGCCAAGGCGGACAGAAAGTAAATGGAAACTCAGAGAAAGTGTGGCAGATTAAAGAAGGTCAGCTCGGCATTCAATAGCAACCATTGATGCTATTGTCAACAACCCAAAACAGCGGTCAGATTTCACAAACCAGACATGCATTCCAGACTACTTTATTATCAACAACTTTGCAAAGATATTTAACTGGAAATCGGAGCTTTCAATGATCCCTAAGTATGGGTTGCCAGAAGCACAGTATGGGAACAAGCAGAGGGCCACATAGTAATGAGACTGCTTGTAGTAGATACCATCTGACGGATGTGCAGGCATCATGATTTCGTCGCGACAAGGATGGAAAGCTAGCATTGAACCGTACGTACCGCGCGTCAACTTGTACTTTCACGTCAAGCAACATCCGCCGCGTACCTGACAGTGTCAGTGTCATCCTGGACTCCGATTGTAAAGTTGTTGAAAGATCCAAAGTCAAGAGCGAGTCCGACTTGATGTTCCGACTAGATAACCATTCAACTCTGGCACTTTTCCGTCTGACACGAAAACCTTGTCAACAAACACGCGATCGTCTACTTCGTCTGCGGGCACATCAAGACCCGCTTTTGCGCAGACCTTCATAAAATCAGCAGGTAGTCGACTTTGAACCTCCAGTCGGATACGCTTATGCGAGCCTGTTCTTTTGAACCTCTAGAAAAGTGTTAAATTGGAGTTTTTCTGCAGTGACGTATCATACCCAGAACGAAATGCGGGATGCATGAAGGAAGATCCTTTCAGGAGGGATGCGGATAACATTGAGGGTTTCTTCCTCAATGGGGGCTACAGAATAGAGCCTGTCGCCGAGGATCGGTGCTGCAAGTAGTTCAACAATGGGAAAGCAGGCGTAGGTATGAGTTTACTTTGCAAACAATGGGCCAGATGGACTCGTAGCTGATGCTTATGACCAGTAAGCAAATTAAGACGGACAAGGGCAAGCGGGAGACGGGACTGGCCGTTCACTATTTCAATTTGGTTCGCAAAAAAAGGCTCGTACGCACCGAAAACGATATGATTTTCCAATCAGTAGCTGACATTCTACCTTGCCCGTCTGAAGAAATTGAGGGCCGACCATCATCTATTCGAAGAGCTACCCTGACTTGCCCTTCGACTGTAGGACGACTATTTGCATTGGGAAGGCGGATAATGGCAAGGTAGGTCTTTACGACATGCCCCTCGCGAAACTGACGGGCTAGCTCACGCGCTTGCGCTTTGGAGCGAGCAAAAGCTAAGCATCCTGAAACGTTCTACAAACGAGTTTGAATGAGTTTCCAAGGTAGATGGAGACAAACTCGATCAAGACGATGGACTGGGAAAATATCTCCTTGCGGTGAAAATTCTGAAGTAATGGTTCGCAATAAACCACCAATCTCACTCGCACCGCCTTGTAGCTGCGAGATGATCCCCGAAGGCTTATTCAATATAAAAATACCACGATCATAGTAGGTCAACGGATGATTCAATCCAGCAGCTACGATTCGACGAAGAGGTTCCAGCTTCTGCACTGCCAGGGCTGCAGGTTAGAATGATCACGGTCACATGATTCACAACTTGTTCAAATACACTAGATCTAGAGCTTCGCTGTTTCTCTTGCACGACGAGCATCCTTCTCAATCTCCGCACAAACAGTGAGATATACTGAGCCTAGTTTCTCAAAGTCGGAGAGTTCGTTCCACACTTGTGCACTGGCTCTTGTCCACCAACGGCCGTTATGGTAAAAATGCGCAGCATAGATATGGTGAGCTTAGGATACGTTACAAGACGGATTATGTATAAATGCACTTACTCAAAAGCAGCTCTCGTCTGAATTTCATATCAGCTTCCCCGAAAGTAATGTCAGGAGACAACGGAAGGGCAACATTGACCATGTTCAGTGTCAATTCACTGGTCTCTGAGTCGTCCATCACCAACGTGTTCATGATATGTGCTAGCCTTTTTCCACCTGCGACAGCAAGATTATGGCAATACGCGTTTATCTCAGCCTCACCGCCAATCCACCGACGGAACGACAGAGCTGCCGGGACACTGAGAAAAGGGACAAAGTCCAACGTGCCATTCCCTTTGGAAGATATTACGATGTACTTGGTGTTACCAGGGACTTACAAGTAAACTGCTCCACAAAATTGGGAGATGTTCGGTCTTGAGGTGATATATAGGCGTGAGACGTTGGAAAAGAGGCACGAATGATATGCTGGTTCCTGTCTGCTGTTAGACTACATCAACGGGGTAAAGGCCGACCTTTTTGGCACATATAGGACCGCGCATCCACGTTTCGCGAAAAGCCACTTATGGGCATTCTGAGTACAACGTGTGAGGTAGCGACATGTTACAGAAACAAAGTGACCCACGCTGACCCAGAAATCAGGATCGGTTTCCTGCAAATTCAAGTCCTGTTGCTGGCCAATGGCATGTGCGGCATCTACAACACTCCAGACATTTTCCTCCTTACAGACCCTGACCATTTCTTCCCAGGGCAACCAGATGCCAGGGTTAGATATTATTGCGTCCACAACGGCTACAATTTTAAAGTTCTTGATACTCTGTACATGTTTTCTGGAAATTTGCTGTATCAAGTGCGTCAATTACCTTGAGTCGTTGCTGATTTAAAGCCCTCAAGTGTGCACGCCATGCCTGGAGGATCCCTTTGCGGGTTGTGGGAAATAAGAGAGTAAATTTCGAAAGTTTAGGATGAGGAGGTAGATCCGAGAGGTACTGGGCTGTCTGCGAAATGGAGTTATACGTAGTGTTGCCTGCTACAATGGTAAGGAAATCTGGACAAAGGCGTCAAGTAACAAGACTCAAAAGTAACGATAATGTCGTTTTCTTCCCAGATAAAACTGCGCATAATCGTGTTGAGACCGTGAGACGCATTGGGAACCATGACGATTTCGTTGATATCGTCCACCAGAAGAAACTTGGCGATAGCCTCTCTGACCGTGACTAGAAGTTGAGGGTAGAGTAAACGACAGAACAGGTCGGGGTTAGATTCAAAGACTTTTCCGAGAGCCACACAAGCGTCCGCAACGGGTGAAGGGAGGGTACCATACGATCCTAGCTGGCGTGAAACATAAAGAACAGGGAATGCAGGAGGCTACCATTGTTCAGATTGATATATTGCGGGTCTAAACTGAAGAACTTGAGCATTCCATGTCCAAATATAGGAGGATGAGTCCGTTTGTAATAGTCTGGTGGTTGAAATAGAGCAGCTGAGTCCATAATGATGGAGTTGATAGGATGGAGTCCCGGCGTGACCGCACAAATAAAGCATCACTCAAGTTACCATGAGTTGGTCTGGGTATGTAGAGTCCGATTCATTAACAACTTGCTCATTTATCTCCCACAGGTTCAAGAAGTCTGTAAACCGAGCTGGAACGTCGGTAAGTCACTCGGTTGTTCCCTTCACAGTCGCCAACACTTCGTAGCTTCTGCAAAAGACAGGGCAGATTGAGCGCACTGTGGACAGAGAATTTACAGATGTAGAGGCTAAATACCAGGTGTAAGCCACACATTCAATGAACTACGTGATTTAATCAATCCTCCTAAAGCTTTGAAAAGGAGTGTCAGGTGCTGCAGAAAGACGGCAAGACCTATTGGGATGCTGTGCGCGGTCAGTCTTCATCTGTGCAATGGCGCTGGCGTTCATGACCTTCAAGCTATGACAGCTGCTCAGACACGTATAGCCGAAACACTCGAGACTTTCTACGGGGCTGCAGATCGTACATCTGAAGGTGCTATGGCTGGTCATGCTTACAAGCGATCTGTCGACGATCTCGATGGTGGCTTCGGTCGTGAACTTGTCAGTATAAGGCCTTCAAACTCCAGCTACAACTTATTGTACCTAGGAGGGTCCATATCGTACTACAATTTCAGAGCCCCTTGGCAAGATGTGTGCGTACTTTCCCGTTGTCAACGAGCACATCTCGAAGCGAAATAAGAAGGTACACTTGCCAGGTGACATTGCTCTTTACTAAATCCTATTCAGCTTTTGGACTACGATGCCGCCCGGAGCAAGCTTCGCAAGACCGTGGATAAACCAAGTGAAGATCCAACAAAGCTGCCCAAGGTACCGAGGCCCTTACTTGTTTTAATCTCAAAAGTCACACATCCCAGGCCCAACAAGAACACGACGACGCCAAAGAAGTCTTTGACATACTGAACGATCAGCTCATTGCAGAACTACCTCAGCTACTCGATCTTCGTGTGCCATTCTTCGATCCGAGCTTTGAGGCCATGATCAGGATGCAGTCCAAAGTGGCTGAAGAGGGTTACGAGAAATTGAGTGGAGTTCAACGGTAACTACTGATCCTACTTGATGCCAAGGTTTCCTTACAATCGTTTTACAGATACTTCTCTGACAGTGTGAGAGACGACTATGCCGCAGGACAACTTGATGCCCAAGTGCGTCTTTCCCTTAATAATCTCTTTCTGACTTACGCACGAACAGGTTGAAAGTGTTTTACAAGAGATGCGAGGATTGTCTATTTGCGGTGCATAAGGGCTTCTTCATTTCATGTTGTACAATACAAATGGACAAGTGCATCAAAATCAACCGGAAGAAAGAGAAATCTGGATCGCAATTATTGAACATTGAAGAGACAGGACAAGCTTCCTACCTTACCATCCTATACGAGTGAGCAAGCGGCCTTGCATGCCTTGCATGCGCTCGGTGAGTGGAAGGCTATCCATGTTGCGGGGTTTTGGTTTATGAGAGTCGCTTATACGACCAAGGAGATCTGGTTTCTCATGAGATTGCCATTGCCTTGTGAGAGAAGGGCCAGTGGGTGGAGGGTGCTCTGCTTGTGTCCGTGGAGGAGGAGTGCGTGCACGATCTGCCAGTCTGCCCATATGGTCTGCTCTGTAATATGTGTGTGATGGTCTTGTTGTCGACGGGTAATCAAAGTCTCCCCTCGTCCTCTGTGCAGGAGGAAACTGGACATAATCTTCATCGCGCAATCGTTTGTGTCCAGCAACGGGCTGAGGGGATGACCTGTATGTAGTTGGAACCGGAGGCGGCGAGTATGGCTTAAGAGCACGAGGCGGAGACGAATATCCAGGGGAGTAATGCCTACTAGGCGAGCGCTCGTATGCTGCCTTATATTTGGTTGTACCAGTACGAAGCGATCTCGGTTGCGGCTGCGGTTCATCTTGGATATGGAAGCGATCCCATCCTCCATCGCCACCAAATATATCAGGTGAAATAGGAGACGGTGCCCTATAAGCTGTAAATGCGAGTCTTGATGAATCTGGCTGCCGTGTATGGGGAAGGACATTAACTGCTGGACTGGTGGGAGCCGCTGCCTGCTTCTTACGAGCCTTACCACCAGGTTTGGATGTCTTTTGGGCAGGCATGATATTGGATGCAATCTTTGTTGGTTGAGGCTGAGGGGGCGTATGACGTGGCGCTCTTGTTGGAACAACAGTTGTAACTGGAGGGACAGCGTGTAAGGACAACGTGGCCTGAGAAGGTGGTGTAGGTCCATAACGAGTTTGTTGCATTGGAAGATGGACAGGCGGGTCAGCTTTCGAAACATCTGATATGGACGGAGTCGAGACGTTGAACGAGTCATTCTGTGCCGGACCACAGGAAGGCTGAGAAAGTGGTGTCTGGATTGCGTATCCATTCGGGTGATGAATTGAAGGAGGTAATGTAACTGCCTGACGGAGCGGTGCCGCAAGGTTAGGAGAGGATAGGTTTGCGGTTTGCGGAGCCGGCGCCTTAGAATCTGGTTTCGGCAACACCGTTGTTCTAGGCGGTGTGAATGACGCAGTTGCAGCGCCGTTACTATTGCGATCCTGAGGATCACGATGACCTTGCATGACAACGGAAAGGTTCGTCTCTTGTACGTGGGGCAAAAGACTATCGTCGTCATCGACAATGGGAAGATTTCCTTTATCTGAACTCAAACAATATGCCAAAGGCTGACGTTCGTCTGCACATTGGGACATTGCACGGGAAGGAAAAGAACTAGGAAAATGTTGTGGTAGTGTGGTCGCGACTTCAGGGTCACGCAAAGCTAGCGCTACGGAGCGTGCCAGTTTAGGAGACAGTGCACCTGCTCGTTGTGCCGACTTCTCGACGGAATGCTCCTGATTTTCTGGGGATCGAGTTGGGACAGGCTGCCCCGCAGTAGGATGATCATTCAATGGACCAACTTCAGGGGAAAGAGGCGGTGGGGAGGTCTGAGCGTCTTTTTTTGCTCGATCGGCTCGGATTCTTGCGGCCTCTTCTTCCTGACTTTTCTGCTTCATCCGCTGGATTTCCTGACGTCTCCTCTCCTGCTCCTTCTTTGCCTCCTCCTCTCTTTCCTGCTCCCTCCTGGCTTCCTGTTCTTCAGCCTTCTGCTTGAGCAGGTCACTCCTCCGTTGTCTTTCAGCGGCACGTTTCCGTTTGTCCTCCCGAGCCACCTCATCTTGCCTCTCAAGTTCCTCCTCGCGCTGTTTCTTAGCTGCCTCCTCAGCAGCCTGCTTTTGCAAAAGTTCTTTCTCGTGCTGCTTCTTAGCTGCTTCCTCAGCAGCCTGCTTCTGCAAAAATTCTTTCCCGTGCTGCTTCTTAGCCGCTTCCTCAGCAGCCTGCTTCTGTAAAAGTTCTTTCTCGTGCAGCTTCTTAGCCGCTTCCTCAGCGGCTTGCCTCTGCAGGAATTCTTCTCTCTGCTTGCGCTCGTAAGCTGATACCTGCTCCGCAAAGGCTTTCTTCTCTGCAAAGAAGCTTTCTTTCCCAGCTTGCATGGCCAACTCTTCGGCCTGTCTGTCGATGATCCATTGACTGACCTGATTCAGATCGGTGTTGAGATATCGGAAGGATTCTTTCCATTCCTGCGTTTTAAAGGAGCCTGTCCCGTTCTCCGCGAACCCGATATCGTTGATGGCCTTGATTACCGCAGTGACAGAAGCCTTGGCTTCGTTGCCTGCGGTGAGAGCATCCTGAGCCGCAGAAGCAGCTTCTCGGGCAGAATTAAGTGATTCTTGAGCAAGATTGTTGGCACGTACAGCCAAATCGAGTGCATCTGCAGACCTCTTTTGGGCTGACTGAACAAGAAGAAGAGCAGGAGAAGTATTTGGCAGGCATAAAGACGAGATACGGGACTGAATAGCTGAGAGTGTGGCAAAAATAGGAGAAGGATCGGAAGGAGTTGGAGGATACTGCAAGCGCAAGGAACACTCGCGATCCAAATCCTTGACTTGAATAGGAGTAGGTTTTCTTTCATCTAGGGCTGAAGTGGGATTGGTCTCTGGCTTGTGTTGCCCGAGACTTTCAAACAAACTCGGTCTTGAGCGAATCTCTTGAGTAGAAGGTTCTGGAGAAGGCGAACGACTAGGCGATGATGCAAAGTTGTTGGACTCAGATGACTGGAAACGCTTTAAAAGTTCAGGTTGACGTCCCATGATTGCGAACTTGATGTCTGCAGTGGTTGCTGGTATGGCCATCGCAGATGATGGTGATGATTGCAGTCACAACCTCGAGACGTGCACGTGGTTACCCTTGCTGACTTACTGAGTCACAGTGAGTGCAGACCATGCGAAACGATACCATATAAGAACCAGAAAACTCTTCGTGCTTAGCATCGTTACGACTTACTAGCCGTTCTTTACGATGCACAGTCTTGCTGTCTTTTTCGTGTCTTTCTCTGCTGCCTCTCTTGAGCAGTTGACAACAATCCCAAACCAAGTGGCGGCGCAATGCTGACAAGGTTAATGGCGGAGGCCAGCCGCTCAATATAAGCATCTCCGGCCAAAGCGACGCAGGAATCCTGACCAAGGACGGTTTCCAATTTGCACGCGCTGTTGGATAGTAAGTCTGTCTATACTTCCATATAAGCGACCAGGAATGTCTTGGACTTCATCAGGGCGACCCAACCTACGCTAACCTTGGCGATGGCAAAGGAGACCAAACCGAAATGGTGCAGATTAAATCAGACGTGTTTTTGTGCTTGACTCGAATCTTACAGATGGTTGTTCGTCGATCATCAATCGATTGGCATTCCATCCTTGGGTAGCTGTCTCGAATCTTTGACTGGTAGTAACCGCTTCCGAGTCTGTTAACAAGCTGGAACTCAGTACTCAGGCCTCAGGCCTCAGACGTTGTTCCTCTTTCTGGATATTTACTTATCTAAACTCAAGCGTTTCAAACTTGAAGATCTCCAGAAGGATCATGCTATCTCTGCAGATGGGTAAGGCTCTTCAATCTGATCTTGCCGCTTCTGCCGTTGGAACGCATACATCGCTCTTCAACTATCAAGCTAGTGACCGACGTTCCAAATTTACTAGTGCCTGGAGGCCATGGCATTGCACAAGACGGAATTGTAAAACCTATGTAATAATATACAAGCTAGTTACGTCATCGGGCAATGCCAGTTCGAACACTTGTGGCCACAACTGTAAGACTCGCGTCTTCGAGAACGCCTCGCGCAGCACTGGATCGTTATGGAATAATACATGATTTCTTCAAGGTGCAGTCCATCAACCGTCCAGTGTGGGCTACATCCCAGCGACGTCCAGTTCCTTTCCAATTATACCGGTCTTTGCATGATTCACGACTCAGTAATGGTCCAAACGCACCGAGAAATAACTCAGACGAACACCCTGACCCAAAGCTGCACTACTCGCGTTTTTTCCAGAGACTAGCGGCGTCAGTTCCCCATCTTCATCGGCCCACACGCGACGACTTTCTAGCAGTCGCCAACGGATTTTGGCAGCGAGCTCGTATCAGATTCAAGTGGTTCACCATCAAGTCTTTTCGAAAGTTCAATGCGGACGACATTTCTGGGTTCATTACTTGGTTTCTCATGAGCCAGACAGTTTGGATATTGGTTGGAACGTAAGCGTTCCTTCCAAACTCCAATTCTCCCTAACAACTATGTCAGCACAACTTTCTTCTCCGTCATCTTTGCTACTGCGAATAGTCTGCGTCTGCAGCGTAAGTTATGCTCCGTGACAGACACTTGGCTGATTGCATTCACAGATTTTGTTGCTCACTTTATCAGTGACTACATCACATCTGAAACCGGTGTAACTGTCATTTTCGAGTCCGCCATAGTCCCCAAGTGGAAGGATTCACGCATTTCCTTCAAAAACGTTTACATATCCCGTCGGCCAGGCAACACATCCCCTCAGTCCCTTCGCTCGGCCAGTGAACATCTCGCTGCTGTAGGTTATGATGTCAGCAATCACCCTGCAAATCACTTGAGAGACGATGAAGATACTACGTCGCACCCTGGAGTTGCAGATGACCAAAATGTGTCGATGTTTGACCTAACTGTCGACTCGATCGACGTGACACTTTCAGTTTGGAGGTGGTTGGATGGGAAAGGTCTTGTCAAAGACGCAGTAATCAAGGGTGTTCGTGGCATCCTAGGTATTCATTTGTCGGTGTCGTGCTATCCGTCCTCAGTTTTTCGTTCAGATCGCCAATCAGTCCGTTGGGACGAAAATCTAAATCCTGCCGATTTTCGACATGCTCATCAGCCAGGGGACTTTGAACTCGAGTCTCTTCAACTCGAAGACATCCTCATAACAGTCTACCAGCCAGATGGTTTCCGCCCCTATACAGCATCCATCTTCCATGCTGACATCAAGTGTCTACGGAAGCAATGGCTGTTTTACGACTTTTTATGCGCTGAAAACATTGTTGGGCAATTCGACAATTGTCTGTTCAGCTTGCACAAGCCGCAGAGCATCGGTCGGACTACAGAGTCGGATTTGAAGGATGGAGAGTGGGCCAGAATGGTATGTTTCTTTTGTTACGCTCATCCCATACCGTGAACTCTTCTTTACATAGTCGCGAATCCGGATAGACGGCGTTAGCATTGACCATTTACAACGCTCGACCACTGCAGAGGGCCCCATATCATGGATCAAGTCGGGCAAACTGGATGCCGTTCTGGATTTAAGGTTTCCGCGCAACCCCAACGATAATTTGGCCTTCAATGCGATCCTTGGTGAAATTGCCGGTGTAATCTCCAACGTTGTTGCTGATCCAGCTTTGGAACGGATACCAGGTTTGCGAGAGCTGGCAAAACCACCTTTAAGAGCACCACAGTCAAATGTTGTGTTTGACAAGGATAAGTCAAAGGTTATAATTGACATTGACCTGAGATTCCGAGATCTCAAGGCTGTTGTTCCTGTCTTTACTACTGATCTATCGTATGTCAATAGTGCTCTCATCAGACCTATTGTCGCGTTCATGAAGTAAGCTGGTCTGTCACCTGTCGGCTACTGACTCCCTTCAGTGCAAACAAGACTTTGGTTCCAATTCACTGTAGTGTAGTTCGTGATTTGGGCGATTTTGATGGCGCATGGACTGTGAGTATCTTCCCGCCTGCTGTTTGATGTGGATACTTAGCATTTTTGTCAGCTTTGGGAAAGTGAGCTCCGATTGTTGAACTAATATCGATTTCTTACATCCTTAGCCGGTCTGATGGATGAAATAGCAGTCAAAACTTACGAAGCCATGGCTCATCATGTCACACAAGTGAACATGAACAAGCGACTAAAAACCGTCAGTCTCTGGAGTCTACAGATGACAGCCAGCGCTGTGTTGTCTGCACTGCGGAGCGTTGTTGACCCAATATCCGTACATTTTCGCGACATGTACCTCAATGGCAATGGACTCTACGACACCGCAGAGCTTGCTATATCATGATAATGATGTTCTATCATAATTGTGATGTCCGTCGTAATAAGATAAAAACGATTGTAAGGTAGCTTAGTACCGAAAAGAAACGTTACAATAAAATTATCGAAAATAACGTCAGGGGCGAAGAGAATCAGTAACCCTCTTTGGAGATCTTTGAATCCAGTTTTTACTGGCTTGAGATTGGATAGATGATTCTTGAGAGTGAGAGGAGTCTGGAGGGGCGTCCATGGTGGTGATATTAGCGAGAGGACTGGGCCTTTGAGGGAGAGCAGCACCAGCTGGGAGTCCGAGTAGGCTCTGCGGCGGGCTGGATGAAGAAGGATTATTGTAATGCACCGACGAAGATGCCGTATCCCGCAATGGGTCTTGATAATCATTGCTGCTCGAACCTGAGGGAATACTGCTGTTGGCATGGGTTGGGCTAGGTGGAGCGGGACCCATGACTTCGTCGACTATCGTCGACAGATTAACTTTACTGCCAACGCTTTCAACAAAGGGATCGACGAATTTGACTTGGCTGCCAATATTCTCACGGAATACAGACCCCGAGTCTGATGCCCTTGGGCGGAAGAGAGAGGGTGCTGGTGACGCCGATGTCATTGCTCTGGGATTGTCTTCATATCGAGACACTGGGAGGCTGTCGTCGTCGTCAAACTCAGCATCGAGCAAACCGATACTACCGGCACCCTGGTGCTCGCGACGCCCGCGAACCAAGGCTTCGATGAAGCCGATTCTGCGATGCTGATGTCGTTTATAGAAAAACAAGACACCCAAAATAACAGATACAAGGACAACGGCTCCGACGGTTGTCCCGGCGATGAGAGCAACATGGCTCAAGTTTTGATGACTGTCAGAGTCTGTCGACAATGAAGTTGGGGGCACTGAAGACGTTAGCGTCGTTAAATGTCCGTTAATGGACGTCGTAATTGTAGTTGAAGAGGTTGCTGTATCCTGGTTTAGCTACAAAGCGTGAGACACAAAATGTGATTCTAAGAATATAGTGCTGACCGTCAAAGAGGATGCTGCTTGAGTTACTGTAGATCTAGAGGTCTCGCTTTCGCTTGAGGTGGTAGATATGGCTGCCGCAGATGATGTAGTCGAGCTGATAGAAGAAGCAATAGAAGATGTTGAAGATGAGGCAAGAGAGGATGTAGATGATGATGTAGATGTAGATTCAGTAGAAGACGACGTCTCAGTGCTGGAGGTTTGACTCTGCGAAATTAAGCCTGAGGTATGACCATGATGGAAGCTTACTGTATTCGAAGTCGTAGGATTAGAGATTGAGGTAGATGTTGAAGAGGAAACGGTGCCCGAGCTGGATGAAGAAGTGCTTGAAGAAGTACCCGAGTTGGATGAGGAAGTCGTATCCAAGCTGGTAACGGTAACAGTGTCTGAAGTTGGCTGGTCCGAAGTAGGAACGGTCGTAGAAGCTGTGGATGTGAGGGTGTCCGTGCTGGTCCGCGTCTGCTCGGACGTGACCATCTCAATCTGTGTGACGATCGAAGTGATTGTAGAGGCAGCTGGAGAGGAAGACTGAGTTGAGGAAGAGGACTGAGTGGAAGAGGAAGACTGAGTGGAAATAGCTGAAGAGGACTGTGAAGATGACTGAGTGGAAACAGCTGACGAGGACTGAGTAGACACAGTCGAAGAAGACTGAGTGGAAACAACTGAAGATGATTGAGTAGACACAGCTGAAGATGACTGTGAAGGTGATTGAGTAGACACAGCTGACGATGACTGTGAGGATTGCGAAGGGGACTGTGAGGACTGTGAGGAGTGCGAAGAGGACTGTGAGGACTGTGAAGATGACTGTGAGGACTGTGAAGAAGACTGAGACACTGAGGAAGACTGAGTAGAAACAGCTGAAGAAGACCGAGTCCGAGTTGACTGCAGGTTGTCAGAAACCAAGGTGGAGATTCCAAAATTACGCACGGTGTCGGTGCTGGGATCTGCCGTGATCATAATCGTAGTCCGCTCTGTAACTGTAACAGTCATGAATCTCGGGGACGACGTCGTGTTCGTAGACATTGTAGAAAAGAAAAAGAAAGATTATGCATTTCGACTCGGTTACCGCAACACCGTCATCTTCATCCCACATGACTTCATTCAGCTCCATCGCCTACGACCTTCTCGACAAGGTAATAACTCCGCGAATTCCATATTGTGTCCAATGCTCTGCAGGGTCTTATTCCAGACTTTCTATTGCGTCCAGCAATCCGTTTTCTCCTTCGCCAACGGTTGCGCCAAATCGACCATGGCTCTCTGCAGGCTAACCACGACGCCAAGATGAAGTGGATTGAAGGTTGGTCGCTCTCCCTCTCTCGCCTTATTTCTTGCCAAGTATCAAGACGTCCGCGCCCGCTCTGTCATTGGAGAAGTCCCCGAGAAAGCGAACGAACAACATTATGAAGTACTCAAGTCGATCCGATCATGGAACCCAACCTTAACATAGTCAGGTGTCCACTAAATTTATACTCTCGACGCTTGGACCTCTAGCAAAATATTCATGCTGTCTCTATCCTTCGGGAAAGGAATCGCTGCAGGAAGCCGAAATTCTCATGCTCGAGAGCTATTGTGAAAAGGCCCACTTGAGAGACGGCATTGACATCCTCGATCTTGGTTGCGGCAAGTTACCCCCATAGCCTTCCTACTGATATTCATTCCTACCAGGCTGGGGAAGCCTCTCTCTGTTCCTCGCAAAGGTCAGCACTGTTCGCCTTCGGGTCGTTCCATGCTCACTATAGTTTGAAGAAATACCCTAATTCCCGCGTCGTGGGCTTGTCCAACTCTGTAACACAAAAGAAACACATCGATGCGCAGTCAGAGGCATCAGGCTTAACCAATATTGAGGTGCGTTTATACACCCGTGATCGCTCCACTATGTGTGACCGTGTTTCAGATCATCACTGCTGATATCAATTATTTTGACTTTGGCGGTGAACGCCAGTGCGAAGCATATAAATAATCTATGCTCTCAACTTGACCTCCCTCTCTAGGTTTGATAGGATTCTTTCCATCGAGGTCAGAATACCTCTCATTCCTGATCTTCAACTCACTTTCCTCAGATGTTTGAACACATGAAGAACTACGAGGCCCTTCTTAAAAAGGTGTCGTCTTGGTTGCGCCCATCTCAAACAGAGGACTCCCTGCTCTTCATCCATATCTTCTGTCATCGCACCACTCCTTATCACTTTGAGGAGGACGATGGTTGGATGGCACAGACTTTTTTTTCTGGTAACTTGGTACTTCTCTCGCGCCCATGTATCTGATCTAATTCTTTCAGGGGGCACCATGCCATCTCATGATATGCTGGTCTGTACTGCAACGGACATTTAGCATATAGGCTCACATCGGATGTAGCTATATTTCCAGTCAGATGTGACACTCATTCGGAGCTGGTATATCCCTGGGAATCATTACTCTAGAACCCTCGAGGATTGGCTCAAGTTGCAAGACAAGAATGCCAAAGGTGTTTCCTATTCCGTGTTTATTCTCAGTTCTCACTAACTGCAACAGTCGGGCTTGAAGACCTACAGAAAGACGCGATGTCAAGAGGATTGAATCCAGTCGAGGGCACAAAGACATTTAATAGGTGATTTCGACCTCTCCTTAAATTCAACATTCATCGTCCACCAGGTTCAGGGTATTCTTCATGGCATGCTCCGAGTTGTTCAGAATGGAGAATGGAGAACAGTAAGTGCCTACTACATGACATCTATTTCTGTAATCATGGCCAATAGATGGGGTGTCGGCTTCTATCTTTTCAAGAGGAAGTAGGCTGGTGGCTTTTGGCTGCCATCTCAGCACGGTTCTGTCTCCGCCGTCTTGCCTCTTCTTTGATTTTCAACGCATCATTCTCCTAGCTTTTGTTGCCACATCTTCATGGAGTATCTTAGAGTATGGACAGCTTTATTCTCAATCTTATTGTTGTGCCCTTGCGCAATGCGATTGCATTCAATTCAGACATCAACCTCCTCCCGTTATGGCTTGAACTCGCAAGATCCGTCCATACCCTGTAGTGTGTTCTCTTATACTGTTTTACAACAGAACGGCTTTGAAGGTTCTCCAATTCTTTCTTTTACTCCACAATCGGTGGTTCCTCCTATGGCTGTAACTCACTCAAGTCAGCTGCATCCTCATCTTGATAGACTATCATGCATTGAATTAAGGCAGATTTACAGACTGGCGTGCTCGACTAAAGCATCCGTATAAATAAATTTAGAACAGGTGGCTGTGCTGCTTACACCCTCTGACTTGTACGACGATGAGCGCGTATCCAACTCAGTCTCCGCCCTCGTACGGCACACCTGGCTCGACAAAGCAGCAGAGAAACGATGACAGAGATCCTCTTCTCGGCACAAGCAGTGCTTTCTACGACCAACCAGACCCCGGCGAAACCCCCGACGATTTCAAGGTAAAGTCGGGCGCAGCACAATCGTCTTCAAAGGCTTAACTTTGCTAGTACGGCGTCACTGTATCCGATAGCTCGCCAGAGATTCGCAATCAGTTCGTCAGAAAAGTGTACACCATTCTATGTAAGTCCAATCTGTCTATCATGCAGAGCAATTGACTCCTTATAGTTTGTCAAATCGTATGTCGTGCTAGTGCTCTTGAACTGACGATAAACAAACTCTAACAGCTCGCGACGTGCATTGTAGCTGGTGGCATTCGAGGTTCTACTGTCGCAATTTCATGGGTGCTGCAAAAGTGACGTTCTTTTCATCCCGCAATTTTGCACTAAAATATCTTGTAGCATCTGGGCCTTTTATGTTCCTCTTTTCGGTACTCTCATCAACCTCGGCTTACTCTATTGGAAACGCCACTCTCACCCTCTCAATTTCTTCCTGCTCACTACATTCACTGCCATGGAAGCATTCACTATTGGTAATTGTCTAAGTTACCTTGAAACGGAGTCTTTCTGACCCTTGGCAGGTGTTCTCACTGCTTTCTATGACACGAATCTGGTCCTCCAGGCCTTGTAAGTATATATATATCGTACTACGCCCATTTCTGACTCTTGGCGTTCTAGACTGATCACCCTCGGCGTCTTCTTGGGGCTCACGCTCTTTACCCTTCAGAGCAAGGTTTGTTTTATTTTTGGCTTCTTTGCCTGACTTACTGTCCGCAGTATGACTTTGAAGGCTTGGGACCTTTCCTCTTTGGCGGTCTTATGGCGCTAGGTAACTAATCCCCTCCCTAAACTGACCGGTACTTCATCCCATGTAGTTTTCACTGGTTTCATTGGTGTTTTCCTGCCTTTCAACCGAACAATGGACCTTATATATGCAATTGGCGGATGTCTCATTTTCAGTGGTTATGTAGTCTATGACACTTATATCATCAACTCCAAGCTCTCTCCAGACGAATATATCGTTGGTGCTATTAGCTTGTATCTTGAGTAAGTTTCTATGTCACTCTGAACATCGTGCTGATATATTTCCAGCTTCATCAATCTCTGTGAGTTCGACGGCGTGAGAAGCCGTTTGTTCTAACCTGTTGCAGTCTTGAATATTCTCCGTCTCCTCAACAATCTTCAAGAGCGCTGAGGGATATGGGAACTACGTTGTTGCTAAGCGTTGCTGTAATATGTTGGTTCAATGTCATTGAAATCTAATCCATCCGATCCATATTCAATCAAGAGCTACATTGCTACATTTAGTATCGATGGCCAGCAAAGTAATAAAAATACAGCAGTCATGGTCCAATGAGAGTAATTAGTTAGCTAATTATAAATGAAGGTGAAGTGAGATTATGATTCTTGTGCGTGTCTCGTCAGATGTCGTATGTCTTCATTGTCCAAAACCAGTGATTCACACTGCTATAGGTGAGTCGAATGGATTGGTGACATCAAAAGGATTGACAGAAATGCTTTTACGAGGCGTAGCGCGGTCGATGGTTACACTATGCTCGTCGTCAAAAGGCGTCACAAAAGGGTTCTCAGCCGAAGCGAACGACGCTCGTGTTGCCGATGGAAGTAGCAGGCCATTAGGGACGGAAGAAGATCGACGATGAGGTGGGAAGGGGGGTACCAACACGGAACCAGGAGCTCGAGAAGAATAATAAATGGACGAGGGTGAAATGCGCTGTTTGCCTAAACCTGCTTCCCCAAACCCATGATGGAGCGGGGGCGCTAGTGGAGTCGGTCGTAATGGAGCTGAGACGAAGGGTTGTTCTATAACAGCGGTAACGTCAGAAGGAACAGCAGACCGTGGTTTCGCCTTGGGTGCCTCTGGCGGTGATCCCTGTCTCTTTGGGCTCATCCAACCGATATTGGTCGGGGAAACAGACCAACGAGAGCGCGTAGCATCGGGGAACTCTGGTTCAACACTAGATGGTGGGTCGATGGAGATCCGTAGGTTAGGTCGTCGGCGCTGAGGCTCTGAAGTCGTATTCTGCTTCCTGTTCAGCATTGATGCCACTCGTCCAAACCAGGCGGTGTTTCTGGTCTCCGCTTGTCCCGAAACGCTTTCGCTTCGCTCCTTCATAAAAGCCTTCTTGGATATGGCTATAAGTTTCATTGGCTGACTAATGGTGCGCGGACGCGGCAATTCAGCCTTCTCGCTAAAAAAGCTATCCCAGCTTTTCTCCGTTGGGATGTCAGCATTAGTTCGGAGAGGGGATGCGGAACGGAACGGATTGAAGCTTCCGGTGGGTTTGGGAGAGGGAAGCGGAGTGAATGATGACAGAGTCTCATGAGATGTGCCCCCTGCTCGCGTGCCCTCTGCAGAAGGGCGTGCTCGGAAAGGCACTACGAGACCATTGAGGGCATCTCTCTGGCTATTCTGCCACCTCCGCTTCTTCCTTTTCTCCATGAGTTGCTTCCCATAGGAATGCCATATGATGATGACAAGCCCCATGAATACGACTATACCCCATAATCCCATGAATACAAAGAACATTATGCGTTCTTTCTCTAGGGACACAACGTACGAGTTGACCAGCTTGCCAATGATACTTGAATTGTCGTCACTGCCGCTACCAATCGCAGCAGTAGCAATAGGCTGAGTGGCTTCGTTTATGGAGGCCTGGGACAGTACCAAAATGCTCTGATTGACACGAGGAATGTCAATCTGAAGGTTGTCATGCAAGAAAGTCAAGGCCTCTTCGATGGCATCTACTTTGGAACCGATGAAGCATTGAATAAAATCTTGGGCGGGTTGTTCAAAAAGTGTGCCGTTGAAAAACAGAGAAACAGTGCTTTGAATATCAGCGTAAAACGTTGCAATCGTGTCATTCAGTGTAGTCGTGGTTCCATTCACCCAGCCGAATAAACCATTGTTGATGCTAGATTGGACTGCATCCACCCGTGTGTTCACGTCATTAGCATAAGCGGAAGACTGGTTATACATGCTCGCGTTGATCGACGTGGCGATAGTATTGGAAAAGTTGGAGACTACGGCGGTAGCCTGGTCTGAGTATTTTGCTCTGAGAGGACCAATGGCTGCCAGCTGGATCTCCACGGATAGAAGGCCAACAAGGCCGATAGCGAAACATGCAAGAGCTGGAGGGTGGAATATGTAATGGAAAAACCACGAAAGATGGATATGCTGCGAGGTGGTTAGACGAAGTCGGGCAGAGAGCGTATTGGTGATGCGTGTCAGAAGTGGATGTGATCCGTTAGCTTGAAGCATAAGAAGGTTATGATCTGTCAACGTTACTTGCGGAACGTTGCCCTTAGGATCCGGATGATACATCGTCGGATCTGTTGTCCACGCCTCTCGGGTATATTGCAAATGGCGATGCATGCAACGCCACTTGTACCACTCTAATAGGCAGTTTAAAGCAATCAAAATGAGGGCAACGGCTATCAAAATGATGATGCCAATTTTCGTCAGCTTTACGAGATCCTGACTGAGATCATCGACAATGGAGGTGTCAAGATCTCCGCAAAATGAAACTGTGTTCTGCTCGGGAATAGGCAGGACAGAAGAGTTGAAGGAGAGCCCTGAGAACGTCTCATTGATGTCTTGCTTCAACAATTCAAATGGAGTGTCAATGCTGGTGGGACTGTCAACAGTCGTTAAGAAATCAAAGATCCACGTACAGGGAATCAATCTTTTGCTTCAGATCATTAAATGTAGGGAGAGAACTATTGAGTTGAGTAAGGGCGTCTTGGAACGTTGACGGGAGGGTGACGTTTTGTAGCGAGGAAAGGTCGGGAACAGATATCTGTGGTGCTTGGATCGTGCCGAATGGATTGACTTTATTAATACCATCAATGGCGCTCTGAATAGCAGAATTGGCAGATCCAATGTCATTCTGAATTGCGGTGCGTATTCCATTGGCAGCAGTCTCGACTAAGCTGTTGAGCTAGCTCAAGTCAGTACATGAAACTGTATACGCTTGCGTACGGACCTCGTTAACTGCGGCTATGAGAATTGACAGTCCTCCTTGAATGACAAGTTCGAGCAAACACAAGAAGGTGGAACGATATGTATCTATAATGAAATTGATGATTGCTTCCATGACTGTCAACGATAGAACTAAAGCAGCACGAGCAGCGTTCATCGAGTCATTGACCGCATCTGCAAATTGCTGATTTGTGGCAATTGCCATATAACGGGGCATGCTAGCTGCAGCAGTGGCGGCCTGCTCTGCGGCTTTGCAGCTTGCGAGGAGGTCAGCCTTTGCAGACGCGGCTGCATCTTGAGATGATTGAAGAGAAAGACTCAAGCGAAAAGCTACAAAGATTATTGAGAGGATGGGATACGCCAGCCAAGTTAGAGAGAGGAGATGAGGAAGTTGAAGATAAGGTTTGAGCGTCGTTGAACGAGGGTCGTAGTTCGGAGGCAGCGATGGGGACATGGTCGGCCTGCGACAGGAATGAAGGAAGGAAGAAAATGAGACCGCAGCGCCATTCCCTTTAAGCACCGTTAAAAGAACAAAAGTGCGAAGAACAATGGCGACTCTATTGTTAACCACGGATCACGTGAATGATTTACGCGATCATACCATAACTGACATAAGCAGTTCATTCACTTTGAATTTCCATAGTACCAGAGGTTCGCGATGGCTACGATGGCTGCGAAGCAACTATCTTTCTTTCTTTTCTTTCCACTGCGGCGGCGGCATGCTCCTTCTGCCTCTCTGTCTGGTCGCTTGCGTGTTTCTGCCTGCTACTGGCCTGGAATTCCAGGAGGTCAGTGATCAAGTCGGACCTTGTGAACGATTTCAGTTGCAATGGTCCGGCGGAGAATGTAAGTGTCACCCTTTCAGAAACTCATGCCTAAGTACGTGTCTCTTTATTAGCTCCTTTTGAGCTCGATGTGGTTCGTAAAGCATGCACTTGATCTCGTAGCTAACCCGAATTCTTATTGTCCAGGAGTAAGCGCTCGGTTGTGTCTCTCTCTTTTTTTTTACGTTTTCAAGAATACCGCGTTCGAACGGCGGCTTTATTAACACCAGAAGTTTCACAACATATGATCGCTCTTTTGACTTCAGCTTGGATGGAGAAGAGCTTGAGTGTAAGTTTCACCCTTGATAACTGTTTCTTTCAAATTAAATCACTAGCAAACGTCGTCCTTGTCAGAGTATGGGACAACACAGGTGTAAGACTCAGTACCGGCTCGGTGCCTGTTAACAGTTGAGTGTTTTCCTCTCGCTTACACTCATTCACCGGGACCCTAGACAATGACTGCACATCCACTTTTAGTCAGTCTCAGTCTCGGGTAACGGCTAATAGTCAATCTCAGGTAACGGCTGCGAGTGTTACGTCCATATCGTCTGCAGCTCGTAGCACTATTCCAACGAATTTTATTTCAACCACAGTGACATCCTTCGTGACCACACCTCGTAGTACTATCACAACCGGCTTTGTCACTTCGACCACAGTGACGTCTTTTGTTTCTCTATCAAAGTGCGTGTCTGTTGGCATATGCGGATGATTTCACATACCTTTCGTTGCAGTACGTCCAGTTCGTCTGCTCATTCACAGGCCACCAGTCCTGTCACGACTGCGAAGAAGCGGCTTTCTCCAGGAATCATCGCGGGCATAGTGTTGGGGACAGTGTTTATTGTGGTACTAGTCATCTTATTGGTGTGTTTCTGCAGACGCCGCAGACCCATACGCCCTGGAGCCGTGATTGAGCCGTTCTCTGAAGCAGGTATGGTTGAATTTGATCTAATACTACGTCATCACCATTATAGATCCACCTCGCTATGGCAGTAGCACTCTGTCTTCACCCCTTGCTTCTAAAAGACGGTTTCAGGTTCCTCTTTCTAGCGTTGCTGGGCCAGACATCGAGGAAGCACCAAGCTTCTTAGAAACGAACGGCGGAGGTTCCAGAGTGACGTTGAATAGAATCCAAGAGATTCAGATGATGCTCACTCAGCTTGAGGAGGACACCAGAGCAGCCCAGATGGAGCATGATGTACCCACTCAGATGACATCACCACCTGCATACGTCGGCTAGGATTATATCACTACTGTACATATATCACTCTTGTGGATTGTAACTTAGACTATCGATTAGGTACACTTCACGTGTCCAGACGCGTCGCGATTATATCACGTGACAGTTGAACAACTTCACACTTTACAATGCTGGCCATTACGACGACAGACTCTTTGGCATGTCTCGACGCGGTCCAATTGAAATCCACTTTCTCGTCTGCTCCATCTTGCTTGTCTTTGATTACGCCACCCAGAGCAGCGCAGTGGTCTACGGACAACTCGGCACTTTACCTCGCCTCGACCAATACGATTCAGAAATACGAGCCTGATATCAATTCCATCAAAGACGTGCATGCATTTGATGGCACAATAAGCCATCTTCTCGTGAAAGACAAAAGCT
>QLOY01000599.1:0-12764 GCA_003313965.1 Megacollybia marginata | reverse complement strand
CACTTCAAAAGCTTGAGATTAACTTGGAACTCTTTAGGATGGAAAAAGCTGACAAGGAAGGGTGATGCAAAGAGCTAAACAAGATTGTGGTAAGAGCAGGCCAAGAGAGCAAATCATATGGTTTGCTTCCTTTTGAAAAGTCAGCCTAGCCTGAGGGTACCAGGGGTCCTGGATCAGACTTGGAGAATAATCAGTGGAACTGTCGCATTTTTTTTGGGCGCTTAGTGGGCGCTTAGCAGCCAAGGTCGCTCTGAAAACACCAAGTCCTATAAATAGGGACTTGGAACGGTTGGAGCCTTGAGAGGACTAGGGCTTGAAACCATCCCGTATACTCGATACTGCCAGTAAGTTGTCCTCCAACGGGACGACCAGTACAGTATAGTCAGAATCAGAACATTGATACGATACAGGTACAGGCAGTAATACAACGTATACAGCCGTTTATGTTGTCAAATATGAATAAAATTAAGTATACCAATGAATACAGCTAATTGTCATCTCCCAAAAGCTCAATAACAGCCTGGCGTGCTAAGTGAAGGTGTGCTTTGACAACCATCAATGTCTGAATGGTTTCAGCCTTCAAACTGGCACAACAGAGCGAAATGGTGTCCCTCCCACCAGAGAAAATACGTTCAACCGCAACGGCAGAGCCTGAAACAAGTCAGACTCGATATCTTAAACAAGTGAGTCTCACCAGGAATACATGGAACATCACAAACAAGACGGTACAAATTAGGAAATTGGTCGCATCACATGTACCACCATTTCAGAGGATCAATATCCCAGGGCTCTGCCATTCCTGTGATACAAAAGTACTCATCGAGCTCAGCTGAAGCAGATGTCGAGCAGTTTTTTTTGTAGTGAGAGGTAAAGTCCACCTTTTGAGGTGAACCATTTTGAATGGTGGGATCAGGCACAGGGCTGCTGGATGCTGAAGCATAGTTTGTTTCGAAATGGTGGTGGAGTGAAATCTTTTTTAACTCCATGTCAGCAAGAAGGTCGACACAAGGGGGTGCTGGAAAAAAAATTAAGTACCGGACGTCGATTAAATTTTTAAGGCCCTACCCAAGGGAACCTACCTACCTGTGGGTCACGTGAGTTGCCTAATTTGGTAACTCCGCCCACCGCCCATACCCGCCTTTTGCCCCCATCAAGCTGTCTCCCAAACTGTTACCTCTAGTGAGTTAATATTAACAATATGATACATTATAGTTAACATCCAGATCTATACTAGTCGTTGAGCCCTAAAATGGCTGTTGGGATATATTTAGACTAGTTTGGCAATGTGCAAACATATGTCCAAATCAGACACCTGGAGTCTGTGCCCTTGCTGTTCTGTACAGCTTATATGGTTTAGAGGCCTTTTGGATACATTACAGGCCATTTGGGATGTATGTTAAGAAAAATTTTTAGAGCCTTCGACCTGGACCTACCTACCAACGTCCGGTCCGGGATTTTCGGTCCGGTAGCCCCTTGGGTCGACATCATCTGGACTCTCGAAGTCTTTGCAAAGGCCTTCATATGAGATGTGCAGATTGAGAACTAAGACAAGGTGAACGACCAATAGAATATAAATTATGACTCACGGCTAGCCCATGTGCAATAGTCGGAGTCGTCAAATTTAGTGAAGTATTCACTTAACTTGAGATGAGCCTCAACAAGCCCATCCTGAAGCTCGATGTCCTCAAAATCTGACAAGTCCCGGATTATTGCTTTGATGCTTTCCTGCAGACCTCGGAAGATTGCAATAGTGGAGGACAGCATTGGGCGTTTGGTAGCCGACATATCAGTAGTAGCTGATCGGAACAGTTTAAGCCAGTGTGTCACCTTCTTAATAGCATCCCAGTCTGCATCGGATAGTTCCCATTCACGAAGGTTACGATCCTTTGCAACAAAATTCTGAACTGCATCTTTAAAACCAAGAGCCCGACCTAGTATTTGAAATCAGAACCATAATCGTAAGATGGAGTCTAACTTACAGAGCATTTGATGAGTTGAAGACCAACGAGTCTTCACATCAAGAATGAGCATGACAGCAAGCTCAGGTAGCGAAGGAGGAGGAGTACTACCCAATGCTTGCAATGCAGCAGTTGCGGTAGCTGCGACTTCATGTTGCCACAGACGATGGTGTTGAGGACTTGCACGAACATAACGAACAATTTTACGTAGCTTAGATAAGTTCGTCATCAATTTAGATTAGTTACTCAAAACATACCTTGAAAATCGCCTGGCCAATAAGACTCGAAGAAAGTGCACTCTCATGTTCATCTAAATCATCTGGTTCGTCAGCAGCCTGCTCATCCTGAGACATAGCAAGAGGCTCCGTGCTTGCATCTTGGTACGAGCCTGCCTTACCCTTGGCTGACTTCTTCATCTCTTCTTCAGTCAGAGCGCCGATGACTTGGAGTAGCTGGATGGAATATATTACAAGGCAATTTGAGTGTGCCAGAAACATACCTTGAGTACCGCCAGATGGATTGTATGTGGCATGCATCGCATTCTCGCATTTTTGACCGAAAATGGAATATTTGCCTGCTTACACTTTTCAGCAAAATGCTCGACCAGTGTATCATTGTTAGTTGCATTGTCCATGACAAAAGATACTATCTGAAGTAACGATGAGTAGTAAATCAAGATTAAGAAGGCAACTAACCCGTCCGATCAGACCATATTTCTCTAGTGTTCCCCAGACTGTATTTGCCATATTCTCACCAGAGTGTTTGCCTACCAGCTCTCAGAAATCAATAAGGCATTCCTCTGCCACATTGTTGTTATCGGTATTGTTAATGAATGAGCTCAATAACTTACCAAGCTTGCCGCTATTGCTGATGTAATGGATCACGATAGCCATGAAGGCATATCCATTGCTTGATGTCCAAGCGTCTAGTGAGAGTGCAAAGTTGGATGTATTCTCCTGACAAAACAATCACCATTATAAGTAGAGATCGAAGTGTGAAGATAGCCTTGAGACTTTCAACCATTTCAGTGCCCATGGCCATAATGCGGTTTTTGACTGAATGCATGTGTGGAATTCGGAGTGGTTTCTTGGCTGGATGATGCGTGTACTCAAGTAACACACGAAATTCGGGTTCATTGACTGTTGAGAACGGTTGATCACATGCAGCCATCCACTTGGCAAGAAGGTCTTCGAAACGATTCTGGTCCCATGGGTCCTTCAGAGAGTCAGAACATTCAAAAAGACTGAGTTGACAAGTAACATACAGCTTGGGCAGCTGCCTGCTTCTCAAGAAGGTCACGTATGTTGTTTGAGATACTCTCGAGCCTCTCAACATACTGTTTGGCGATATCAGCATCCATTGTTTTCCTACCCTGTGCCAAATCGATTTCATTGGCAGTTGGAGGCTCTTTTCGTTTGTACAGGACCTCATACAACCGGTAATGAGCAGGGAAAGACCGCATAAGATGCCCTTTTAGTCCTTGAATCATTTAGAGCCGATCTATTATAATAAATCATACCATTGAGACTGCTGTTCATCTTCTTTGTGATCTTCAGGACCTTCCTCGAACCCAGCCAGCACTTATGATATGTGGCCCCATCTTCTTTACTACCATCGGTGTCAGTATCTACATCTTCAAAGAAGAGATAGATTGGGTTTGTGTGGCTATTGCCTTTCTAGCAGCAGAATCACATGTGAGCAAGATGACCTATGTAAAAATATTTTCATACCTGTTTGAAGTGGCGATTTTGTGAGCCATTGTCCACAGCGATACTTGCAGATGTAGAAGGCCCAGCACCCTGAAGAGTTAGGAGCAAAGATTCCGATAGGAGATAGACATACCGGAAGAACCTCATCATCATCGATGTCACTTACAACTTGTTGACGTTTTCGAGGCTTGGCTTTCTTTTTTTGCTTTCGAGTTTTTGAAGGATGCAACTTTGATGGTAATGCATTTGCAATCTAGAGTCAACTCAATACCACACAACCATTTACGGGAGATAGTAACACACCTCTTGGTTATCCATTGTTGTTTCAATATCACTATCAGTATTCTCACTGGAGTCCAACTCAGTGCCTTCAAAATTCTCATCCTCGGGGTCAGATTCTGGATCCCTCCTCTTTGACTTGCGCTTGCGCTTCCTAGGCTGGCGATCGCTAGTCCGCTTGCGTGGATTTCCCCATTCGTCTAGCGCTTCCTCTGCCAGAAGGTCCTCAAAGTCAGGCCGGCGCTTGTGATGCGAAATTCAGGCATTGGATGATGACGGAGCTCCATCTATAAGAGGAGTCAGACACAGCTCATAGAAAAACCTATTTACCTTCGTTAGCACCACCAGGAAGAATAACATTAAGTTAAAGGTGAGATAAGGCACCCACCCGAAGCGCTGAAAGGCTCTCCGTCCATCCCAAAGGGCAGCGGGTACTGTGACATGAGAAGTACACCCTGGGCATGGAAACTTTTGAACAGCATTTAGACTTGGTTAAAATCCTGCTTTAAATGCTTCTTTTAGGGCAGGCTTTAGGATCTGTCTTGAAATTGTCTTATATATTGTATTTTACACAATATTCAGAGCACACTCAAATTTTTATTCCAATTCTTGCATTTGCAGTTCATCTCAAATGTAATAATCCAACTAGAATTTTAGACATAAATAGAGTGTTATTCAAAATGTTGGCCTTTAATCTGAGTTTTGGTCAAGGTCTAAATGCTGGCCCAAATGCTGAATTTGGATCACACTCCAATGGGCTGATTTGGTCTAAATGATCTTGGTCTGAATGTTGGATTTGGTCCAACATTCAGGTCTTGCTCAAAACTCAGATCAAAAGTCAGCATTTTAAATAACTTTTGATTCATGTCTAAAATTCTACTTAAAATATTACATTTGAGATGAACTGTAAATGCAAAGATTGGAAAAAATTTCTAGCATGCTCTAAACATTGTGTAAAATACAATATTTAAGAAAACTTTAGGATGAATTCTAAAGCCTACCCTAAAGGAAGCATTTCAAGCAGGATTTTGACCAGGTCAAAATGCTGTTCCAAAGTTTCCATGCCTGATGTGGTAGTAGGGATGGCGTGTTTCTTGGGGCAGTATTTTGCGATGCTGTAGAACAGCATGGATGTCCTCAATTGTGGTCTCCCCATTAACAGCTGCAAAGCTGTATTAGCAAAGAGCCGTCTTGCAAAATCACATACACATAGGTAAGGAGTGCAATGCTGGACCTTGGATGAAGATTGTAAAGTAACCAGTCTGCATAGTTCGCTGCAGACGTCGCTGAGACATGAAAGAAAAATGAAAACGATGTCGCCGGAGCTTGGCCCAAAGGATAGGAACAAGGTTGTAATGGAAGAAGTGAGGACATAGTAGATTTGCTAGCAAATATATCAGTGACAGCCCACCCAGGGGCCAGTTAGAGTGACGCACCATAGAGCAAGGTAAGGATTCCAGAACCCAGGATAACATAACTAATCACAAATGCTAGCTCCTCTTTCACAAAGGCTGTCGTGGGGACAGGGAATTGGGAGCCAAAGCATCGATACATTGTCCAGAAAAGGGTTGCAGGAAGGAGGAACAGTGTGATATTCACAACGCCCCACATAGGCGCATACAATGCAAGGGCATGCGGCTGAGAAGCCATTAGAGTAGCACATTCTAAAAAAACAGGTAACAAAAGTATTTCTTGGATGTCAAAAACATACTCGGTGGTTTCAAATGGACCTCTGGTGGTCTATAAGCATCGATATTAGTCTCTGGAGACATTGTTAAGTTTCTGAACTCGGTGGAAAGAAAAAAAACACTGTTGGAAAAAAAAAAAAACACCATCGAGTTTTATCTGGTACGCTTATCGTGCTTGGAGCAATCGGCGGCGCGTCATGAATGCATATGGCGCTATACATTTGAGGTAACCCGGTGCGACCAAAAAAAACTGAAACAACAGACCATGCTGTGTGGAATTTTCTGTCCGGCCAACAGGGGCAATGTTAATAAACCTGATTTGCAGTGCTTTCAGCTACACGAATAGTAGACAGAGTGACTAGGCTTACCAGATGGAATCAATGATCATGGATGGAAGAGTCACTAGTCACGAGCCAGCTATATATAGCAGAACGCGTTAAAGCGGCTGCATTTTGCGGAGTGGCAGCACTCAGTACTCAGGCCTAAGACAGCTGGCGCACATCATTGATGACATCTTCTTCGGCTATGCTAGGTGTGCTCGGTCTCAAAAACTTCCTTTTGGAGATCTTGTCTGGGGAACCCAGAAAAGATTTATCGTTTCACAAAGGTTTCATAAATTGCATATGCTCCAACAGTGCCACATGGTCACCACATGATAGTGGTACCTTGTGGTACCATACACGACCGTAACCGATGTAATACTGGTACCCGTCATACGGGCACACTCATCTTGTAACCCGTCCCACCCAGAGGTCAGCTGATTGCGCCAACAATACAGATTAGACAAGTTGCGGTCCGGGCCGGGCCTGACCCTCCACCTTTTTCGCTGGCCCTGGCCCTGGCCCTGGGTCAGAATTTTCAAAATTCGTGGCCCCTGGCCTGGACCTAAAGGGCCAGGGCCAACAGGGCCGGGCCAAGTTTGACTAGACTCGGCCCTGTAACTATAAAAACACGAAAATTTGATGATATAGTGATAGCTACCTACTATAAGAGTCTAAAACCTCTCTAATTGATGTTCATACTCATGTTGTCTGGTCTGAAATTGGTTTAAAATGACCTACAAAGATCAGCATGTGACTCAAAGTTCCCAATTTTAGCATGTCACAGCATCCAAATTACTTTCTATGTGTATATAAATGATATTCTAGCATTATTCGGAATGAAAACTCATAATAAATCCGCAATTTTACACCTGATTTGAGTCAGTGGGCTGACCCTCTTGACCCTGGGCCAGATTTCCCAGTCAAAGCTGGCCCTTGGCCCAGCCCTCAGGTCCGGGGCCAGCAAAATATGCTTCTTGGCCCTGGCCCAAGGGCCGGGTCAGGGTCGGCCCCGGGTCCAAAAGGGTCAGGCCCGGACCGCGACCAATCTAATACAGATACCGTTCAGTATTGACGGTCCCATACAACTGTAATGATACGGGTACGGTTTCAAGCCCTAGAGAGGACCCCAGGTCACCTCTGTGGTCTCCTGTGTGGCAAGCTTCATATGGAAATAGGACCTGTAGATCACATCAGAGGTGCCTAACAGTAAGAAAGTTTACCAGAAAGAAAGTTTACCAGAAAGAAAGTTTACCAGAGCCAAGCAGAGACAGCAGAGGATGGAGTGGAGGCAAACAAATGACCACAGTGTTGGAACCAAGTGTCCATTGACTCTCCCATGGGAAGCCGCTCCTTCTTCACTGCAAATACTCTTGACGTGCGGATTGCCACTTCCACGAGAACAGGGGATGACATTGTGGGAAGTCCGAAGAAGCTCAGAAAGAAAGAGCACTCGGCATGTCTCCTGCGAGAAGTGTATCAGACTACATAGAGGCTGCATGAAGCCGACGCCCGTTATATCTGCGGACTGCCACTTCCATGAGAACAGGGGATGACATTGTGGGAAGTCCGAAGAAGCTCAGAAAGGAAGAGCACTCGGCATGTACCATTGCCCCAGAGGTGCATGGTCTATTTCGCACTTGTCAGAGCTAAATATGTACTTACCACCGGGGTCCTGGCACTCCGTGACTGTCAGGCTGTGACACAAATATGTATTTGTCTATATGCGAGCTTACAAGGGGCCCTTGTCAAGGGTGGAATGAGGAGCTAGTACATGGCCGTCAATACCTCCTAAACATTCTGCATTGTCAGCTTTTGGATGTTCAGTGATTCAAAGGCTGCCTGTGCACATGCAGAAAACTTGATAGAAGTGAAATAACCAATTTGTCACCACCCATGGCCTTAAACTCGTGTATCACTGACATATCCAGTATTTTCATGAGGAAGTCCCAGCTGCAATAGTCACTGAAAGCTTGATTTTGTACCAGATGAAGCTTGTCATTGTCTTTGCGCATGCGGACATTGCGGAACCGTTACCTCATGAAGTCCTGAAGATCATTCAGAAGATTAGACCACAGTCATTGACACAGTTCACTAGAAAGTTCCAGTAAGTGGTTTTATGTCAGGTAGACTGGCCACCCCACTTACACATCTTAATAACCTGACTGAGTAGATAGCCAAATGCACAAATGCGATCCATAACTAGTGATTAAATTGGACTGTCCGCATTGAACTCTAGGACTGGATGATCACTGGCCCCCTTCTTGGAAACTTGAAGCCATCTGGAGACAAATTGGATATTGAATATGCAGCGGTTGGTCTATTTTTTTGTACATGATTCGTGGCATTGTTGGAACATTGGAATTGATGGAGACTCTGTAGAGAAGACACTGGTACCAGAGTCAATGCTCCTTTTGAGACCGTAATAAATGAGTTGGATAACCAGATGGAGGCGCTCAGGCTGCGGAAATTGTGCTCGACTATTGCATTGAAATTTGTCAAGATCGGATTGTCTACAGTTAGCTCTCAATTCCGAGTCCTTACTTTAGTAAGGCTCGGTCTTTCACCCTTGCGTTTTTAAGACCGGTTCCTGACTTTCCTTATTTAGTTCGACTTCGACTTCTATTTGCTGCTTCGCGACGTCGATGTCACATCAAGCCTGCCACGTCATTGATGGGACAGCCGATTAAGCCGGCTCTGGAACCGTTAAGCGCCGTTAAGCGCCTTCTTCGCTTGACAGAAATAGAATAACGGTACCTTCACGTGATTTTTTCCTCTCTCATTCTATACCATCATCATCGACCGAGCCGAAATTGATAGTACGGCTCACTTTTGTTATTCCGCATTTCCATAGAATACAACATTATGTCTACCAATCATAAACAAATGAGACTTGCCAGAAATCCCTTTATTGACTCCATGGCAGTCGATAAGGACCGTGACAGCGACAACAGCGATAGTGATGACGACAAGCACTTGTCAGAGAGTGATAGTGAGGCCTATAAAGTTGTTTCTGACGACGAGACCACAGGTATGTTTTATTGATATTATGAGGTATTGGTAGGTCCAAAGGATCGATATGCCGTTCCCCCTCCGCGACCTATTCTCACACCTGAGCAAGAAGCGGAAGATGCACGTCAATTGGCAGCAGACATCGTTCGTCGTCACCGTCTGGCCGCTCACTCATCGCAAAGCTTCTATTCGGATGAAGCTCGTCACGGCGTAGATGAATTAGGGCGATTACATGGCGAGACTTCGAGAAACGCGTTCCCTAGCATCGTATTGACTAAGCAGAATGGAACCGAGAGTGGAACCTTGTACAGAATTCGCGTCCCGGTAAGCTTCGTCGACTTTACGTCTTTACCGTCTCACTACTTTAGGCTTGTTCTTCCCGATATTTCCAAGCTCTTTTCCGTAAACATGATCTGAGGTCAATGATGATGCCCTCCATGCCTCGTAGACTTTATGTGGAAGCCCCATCAATGGACAAAATCATGTCCGTAATACGTGAAACCCCGTACAGAAAAATTCGACCTTATTGTGTCCCTGCTGAACAGGTTCATTCCCTTGTACGATATATCGAGTATCCCGCCACCCTGCCACCTTTTAATTGGGTTTGTTTAATCCGTGGAGGGAAATATAAAGGTCGACTAGGTGTCATATCACGCAATTGCAATCTCCTTATTATGCCGAGGCATGAGATCTCCCTCACCGAGACCTCGATATTGATACCTGTCAAACTTGGGCAGGTGTCCCTCGCTGAGGTTTCAGGGCTTTTTGAACTGACTTTTAACTCTATGCGTGGCATTGTCGAGGTTGTGGATCCATGTGTAGACGCCCATTTCCTCGATTGCGCACAGACATTGATTGAGACGGGTCATCCAGACGTTTTCCAGGCGTGGAGGAATGTTTGGCTGTCAACCTGGCCCGATGGCTGTGCTGTTAAGTTGACTAGTGCTGGTGAAGTGAACATGCTCCGTTGCATCGCACCGATGCTGACGATGTTGCGTTGTTCAAGGGTTTGCCAATTCCTTTACAGATGCTTTCTAGGATGTACAGACCTGGGGATGAACTCCTGGTTGTTTTCGGTGAACATTGTGATTCGTTGGTCACTGTTATTCACCAGCCAGATGCACGTACCCTCTTGGTGACGCCTGTAAACTCATACAGAAGAACAGCATTACATACAACCGTCAAACCGGAAGAAGTCCTCGACCGTGCACAATTCGAATTCATTCTTGACAACTTCGAAGACAATGTAATGTTGGGTCCTGCGACGCGAGAAGAAGGATATTCCAACCCTATGACAATATCCAGAACGCAAAACCTGCTCAATCACGAAGCTTATATCTGCAAAGGTCCATTCAAAGGTTATAGAGGTATACTTAGGCTTGTGCAGCGGAAGAGAGCCTATGTTGAGCTTGTCGGACTTGCGGTTGGTAAAAAGGTTTGTTCTTTGAGACGCGAAGACGTCATTTCATGGTGTGTGTCTGACACTTTCATTTGTATTTTTGTTAATGCTTGTTAGTTTGACAGGTATAAGTTTGACTGGGGTCCAATACTCCATACCTCCTCTGCCACGTATAGAAAGCGTTACTACCATCGAACGGGAGAAGACACCAATGCCAACCGAAGAGGAACAGGCATCGCAAGAACGCGGGTCACATTGGCGAGCAGACAGTCCCAGTCCCAGTCCCGAGGACACCCACTTGTTAACAGGTAATTTTTATCGTATTCGAGTATACGTGATGAATTTAAATCTCTCAAGGTCCATGTCAGTTTCTTTTCGATGAAACGCGGCTCGAGTCAGGTGCCAGTTATATCGATCTCATTGGTAGAAGGTGTGTACTGGTACAGTTCTGTCTGACATATCAGAATGGCACAATGCACGATCGACTTGCGACAGTTGACCCGGGCAGAGTGAAGCCTCATGCCAGGAATCCTGAACCGGGGTTTCATGAAGTCTGTGTCACATACACGGATCATCGATCGAATCTGCGCCACCGTAATGTGGATATCTGTCATCTAAAGCCCGCACCTCCGCGAGCGAAATCGCAAACCTTACTGTTGCTGTGTAGGCCAAGATCACGTAGCCCATATGGCGGTTATGGTCCGTATAAGGCTCACAAAGTGGAGAGAACTGCGAAAAAAGTTATTGTGATTGATGTCGACACGAAGAAACACGTCTGTTACGATTTTAGTGAATGTGTCCGACTTTTGGAGGACGGCGAAGAAAAGTAGACACTGTTTTTATGTTAGATTGTATTGTAAATATGTGTCCATCATAGCTGTGTAATAGTATGTGCGCCGAAGGGTGCTCCTTTAGATGCAGTCGGTGACTTTGAGTAATGATTAATGATTACATGCTGAGGCGATTAATGCATGCCTTTATCCTTTTGAGTCAAGTGCGTGGGTACGTGCTACTTCTCCTCAGAAATCGTTAGAGTCATTTTTCTCTCTGCCCCTGCCCATCCTCCATTCTCCGGCCTTTCTCCCTTGTCCAACTTTTGTGGCAACTCCGTTACAATACTTCAAAATGCTTTTTTTCTCCTATCTGCTTATGTGTGGCAGCCTTGCTGTTTTGCTAACTCTTGGAGGATGGTTCTCGTCGATGAACCTCCAGACTATCGATTTTCTTGGTATTTCTTGTTCTTTGTCTTGGGTTTACTTCCGTAGCGCTGCACCTTCTTGCTCTACAGTGAGTTGTTTGTATGCTGCATTCAAAGAATATTTATTTGCATAGATGATTATCTCGCTGACATCCGACAGGAAGGCGAACAAAACGGCAAACGGGTCTTGCCTGTATGCGTTGGACTTTGATAGTCGCTCGTTGCTATATTATAGCTCTGAATTGACCCAAACAACGTCGTGCTCTCGCTTTGATGCGTCTTCGTCCCATTATGTTTCCACTCGTTTGTGTTCTGGGAAACCTCCACCCATTTTTTGGATCGTCCATACTATTCCAATGCATCTGCGATTGTCTACATTGATATATCACCTTCCTCACTGCTCCTGGTTAAAAGGACAGCATTGGAGTGCCTTCGCGGCAGTGTGTCCCGAAATCGGTATCGGTTTCTTCAACAGGAGAATATGCCCAACTTGCTGATGGTTAGTCCGACCTGGTATTTCGTATCACATATTGTAGCTCGTTGCACTGTTTCTGTGGCTATTGATACTGTCAACTACTTAATGGTAAGCAAGAAGCAGCGTGTTCCTGGTTGTTTGAGAAAGAAACCGGAGCAAACCAGTCCCGGTACCCGACCTGTAGGCGGTCGTGGCCCTAGGTCTTTGACCTATGATGAGCTAAAAGAATTCATCGTGTTGTCTGCCGTTGACAACGACGTGTCCCTCTTCAACTACAAGTTCTGTGATGTCGTTCCATTTCAAGACTTGCATTTGTATTCAACCTATAATAACATGGTATTCGTTCAATATCCTCTGGAACGACTCTTGGGTTCTATATCCAAACTACATGCGAGACATGTCCTGCGTATACACGGAAACACGCAATGGTTGACAAAGTATGGCAGTCATAAGTCTGCTGAATCGCTTGCCGCGGCGCGATCTCATTGTTGTGCAGCGTGTAGAACGCACGTTTGTGTCTTCCTTACCGTCCTTACGCCCGAAAGTCGCAGAAAATTGAAGAACCGAACTTATTATACGTCAAAAACTCGGGGTAAAGCGCCTCCCGACACTCCGCCCGATGTGGACCATTCTAGTACATTAGAGTCAACGTTTCCCCCACTGCCACTGACAGACGACCTTTCGCATCGTATAATCCGGGACTTTTGCCATGAAACCTCACCTGCA
>QLOY01000598.1:0-12919 GCA_003313965.1 Megacollybia marginata | reverse complement strand
AGTTTTTTTTTGTCGGCATGTTTTGTTAGTTTTTTGTTGGTGTGTTTTGTAGTTTTTTGAATGTATGACTTGTGTATGACGGTTTCAATGAAATCAGACCTTGGGTAGGCCCAGGGTCAACTTGGGTTGATCAAGTTCGAATGCACCTGAGTTGTTCTGGGATGGATGAGATTAACTTGAATGCTACTCTAGGCCAGCCTGGGCTAATGCCATGTTGACTTAAGTCAGCTTAGTCAACTTGTCAAATGACAAGTTACCCAAGATGACCTGAAGTTGACTTGGGTACCACAAGCTGATATAGGTAGCCTAGAGTCCTCAAGCCAAGGTGGCAGTTTTTCCTGATGTATTGTCTTTATATCATCCTGCATGTGTTCTTCATTGTCTGCAAATGACGCTTCACTCAGATCTGAGTTAGGTTCATCGAGGGATTCTGCAGCTATTGAAATGTTGCATGCAGCTAAGGTAGTAGGGAGTTGGTCAGAAGCAGAGGGCCCCGTTATTGGAGGGTGGTCTGTCGATATGTCAAAAAACTCAAGTGAACCGTCGCATAATACTGTAACTACCTGATGTTGTCAATGTCAATGGCTCGACACAATTTCTAAGCTCGTGGAGCTTTGCGCACGCCTTTGCATGATTTGCAAAGCCACGAGTAGGCTGCTGAGTTCCGCAAGTAGAGCAAAGTCGGGTTTTGTTGCTGATGCCCATGACTCGCTCGATTCTGAAGGTTTGAGTCCAGGGTTACCAATATTTAAATTCACGTGTTGTCACAGTGTGTTGAAAATTTGAAAGTGACTCATTTCCGGCTTCAATTATGACACCACAAGGAAGATTATTGGACTGTGTCTTCATCGACCGGGTACCCAAAGGGACCCTCACACCTCCCAACATGTTCTCACACCCCATTGACAAGCTCCCCAGTCCTGCCGATGATGGTCCCGTCGACGATGTTAGGAAAAGAAAACCGAAACAATTCCCAAGAATAGAACTGAATGTGTCCACATCAGCAAAAGCTGGCCTGACGTTCCCCATGGGACGTATCCGACATTACTTGAAGAGGTCCACAAGGAAGAGGCTAGAAACAGCAGCAGCTGGTCAGTTACTTCAACTTCACTTACGATGCACTAACCTATCAACAATATCGTAGTCTATTTGTCCACGGTTCTCGAGTACATTACAACAGAACTACTAGAAATAGCAGGAAACCAAGCTGCACTAGGGGTTCACAAAAAGAAGAACATTGTCCCAAGGGACATAAAACTGTCAATAGACAAAGATGACGAGTAAGCCTTTTGATTCCTATTGCTTCATTGGCATTGCTGAACTCATCTCAGCTTCTCCAGGCTCCTCTAGTACGCGGAGGGGGTGTCAATGGCAAAATCCATCCAGAGCTGCTTAGCTGGGATCTGGACCTAGATGATTGAATGTAATAAGGATCATAATAAAAGACACAAACAAGTGAAAGAGACTGTTTTAATCAATCTCACAGACTCCGAGCCGAAGAGGTCAGAGCCTTTCATGGCCCTCCAGTCAGACAACAGCTGCGACATTCCGCATAGCTGATGGATGGAGAATGCCAGGAATGCGATGTGATGGCTTTACAAAGGTCTTTACTGAGATGAAACATTGAACGCTTCGAACCGCGAACCACAGCATGTCTAAATCGTGTCTGATGGTATCGTACAATGTACTGGAAGATTGTGTATACAAGCTAGGATACACCAAGAGAGCCCGACAGGTTGCTCCCTGATTGACCTGATTGAAGTGATGTGAGGTGCAAGATTGGAGGAATGTCGATAGAGATGTGTTACATCATGGTCGCGGGTGCAATATGGTGGTGATGAGTGGTATGCATCTAGCCTGGATGAAGAGCCTGACGGTTGAAGATGGAGAAGAATGTTGATGGGGATATGTGGCTGAATCGTGGTTGAGGGTGCGATATTGCTGCGATATTTTTTAACTGGTTGTGCATCTAGCTTAAATGCACCAGGGGAGCCCGATGGGTTGCTCCTGGAATGTGGGTAAGCGAAAAGTTGTGTTATGTCGTGGTCCGCGGGTGCAATATGGTGGTGATGAGTAGTGGTTATGCATTGGAGAGCGATGGAGAGGAATGTTGATGGGGATATGTGTCTGGATCGTGGTCGAGGGTGGGATATTGCTACGATGTTTTTGAATGGTGACAATTATTGGGTGGTAGCTGGTTGTGCATCTAGCTTAAATGCACCAGGGGAGCCCGACGGGTTGCTCCTGGAATGTGGGTAAGTGAGACTTGGAATGATTACATAATAATAATGAATCTGAATCAGATTTGTTTATTTCGTAAGTTCGTCTAATAACTCCGACTTTGCAGTCTGTCAGCCACTTCGCTTACGAGTCCTGGGGCATTGCATCGCAAACCCTGCCAGTTCCAATTTGGATCTGACTCAAAATCCTCTTAACACGTGAACATGTCACCGTTAACCCACAAAGATCTACTTCACAACCCAAAGCTCCTACTTTCGAAGGAAGACACTTCCCCGACAGATAACAAAGACATAGGTCAGCAGAATGGGTTACGATGATAATACACTCAACAGCTGATTTACAGATTGCGTTCTTATTGCTGCCGTAGTGGATGATGGGTATAGCTGTATCATCTCAGACTCCTGCAAATTCATTCCCTCGCTGCCAATTGGTGGAAACCGTACTGTCACTGAAAAACAGGACCTCTACTTTGGCCAGGATGATTATTTAGTTTGGCCACAACCCTACCATCCCTCACTCCCACACCTTCCTTTTATCCGCAGGCGTGAAGTAGATATAAAAGATCCTAAACGAAACTTTCTATGGCTGCTTCCACAACAATTTGAGTTCTGTCTTCATGACCCACAGAGCTACACCAGTCTTGGCAAACTCACACTCTATACACTTGAGGCTTTTGATCGTTTTTGGGACGAACTTGCTGTTCGTATCAACAAGGAGATGCCTGACAATATCCCGCAGCTCATGAAAAGACTCATGGCCGAGATCACACCCCTCCTCAACCGATTACAGTACCTTCTAATGGGGTACAATGCGATGTGTCGCACTGTACGAGCACTTCAGCGCAACATTATCGAAATTGAAGCCTTCACTGATTACGTCGTCATTCAGAGACACATACAACAACCCGCATTAACAACATCTTTTTCCACTGCCATTGCCAGAGTTGGTGCTTTTGTTTATTCTACGGATGACATGACGAGTCTTCAACAAATGGGTACCTGCTACTGGCTTATTTGTCCGTTTGAAACTGTTTTGGCCTCACGAATCCGCAAGGTCATTCCCATGCAGCAGCCCTACGAACTAGACCTTTCCGCCGAGCCGCTATCTTCAGAATCCATATTTGTCGGTGCTGCATCAGACTCTGCCATGTATCATGCCATCAGGAACTCTGCGCGTACCTGCATCCGTTTTCCCGATCCTTTCCATGCAAAAGTGGTCCCAGAGCCATTGCGAATTTCCTCTGGACCGATTCGATTCAGTGCTGGCAGACAAAGAGCATTGACACCAAAACAGCGAGCCAAGAAGTTTGCCTCAGATCGTAAGTTCAAATCAAATCTCATTTACTGTTGAGGTAACCCCCTGCGCTAGGTGGCCAAAAACGGTTCCTCAAGCTTCCCCAAAGCAAATTTGAAGATCCGGAATGTTCATTCTACCCACTGGCAATCCCTACGTGGCAGACAGCTCTGCTCAATGTTGATACTGAATCTTCAGACCATTTTGTCTATGAGCAAGTGCCCTCTGACAGTGGATATGTTGTTCCCGAACCGGCATTCATGGTCTCCACCCAAAGTACAGAGAAGAGTGTGGCTATGTTCCGCTCCTGGCTCAAGTATCGCCCAATCCTCATCTTTCGTCTCGCCCTCAAAAGCTCACGGGCTCAACCAAAGCACGGGGCAGCATGGAGTGCCCTTCTTGCGGCAGAGTATGCAGAAAAGACTGCCAAAGATAAACCACCTGGTGTAAGTGCAAAAGAAAGACAGAGGCTTTGGGAGGAGATGCTGTCTTTCATGGGTAATAATATGGGGCCCAACACAGAGGTACAGCTGGGTGATTCCATTGATCTCAGTACGGACGGCTGCTCCTGGCATGGCATCCCATTTGAGAGCTTGGAGCCGCCTCATTTTGAACAGATTCTCTGGGAATTAGCCGAGATTAACTTCTGTTTCGAGTTTCAAGCCTTGGATCGGCGAGCGCGACGCAACACCCCCTACAAAGATCTTCCTGATGCTGACATTAGTCTGATGGCTTGTGTCCCAGATCGCTCTTTCATTGTTCCTACTCTTACAACTGCGAATAATGGACTTGCGAGCTCATTACATCAAGAGCGAGCCTATTACCTCTTTGCAATGGCTAGAGTCATGAGCAAGTGGAGATGGGTGGATAAAAACAGTTGGATCGCCAAAGCCGACAAGCTTAAATGGACCCTTAGGGAGCTCGATGGCCTGGAGAACGACATAGTGTCATTCTACACTCAAACATTCCACAACTGTTTCAGACGTGCTCCAATTATTCCTCAACGCCTTTCCAAAAATGCAGTTGCAGCTTGCCCTCTAGTTGGAAGAGAGCATGTTCCAGCATTAGCTCCATTCATTGAGAACGATGCCACTGTCATCCTGAATACTTCTACCCTGTAGAAACTCTGCACAGTATTGATTATATACAGTAGTACAAGTTCCCCTAAGCTCCCTCATTCAACTGAAGCTATAGCATTTGGCTAGTTAGACTGTAGTTCATAATCTGCACAAGAAATCCGTCATCACTCTCCACTCAGGATTCAGTTCTAAATCGGATAGCACCGACTATTCTGGTGCAACGAAACAATTATTGTTATTATTGTTATATGACAATCACACGTGACCCTTCCAACTAAGACTTGACATCAACAACCAACCATCCAGGGGATTAGGCTGGTGAGTCGTTAATGTTAGGTACACCTCTTCAACTTACACATCTTCACCTTCCAGGTAAGTGTCGATTGATCCTCTGAATCTACTTAATTCTTATTGTGTCGCTATGAGATCGTAGACTATGGGTCTACTCCGGAGACAATTCCCAGCTTTGGTATGGAACTGCAGCCGTCCGAGGATGGCATAGATGTCAGCTCCTTGATTTCCTTCACAACAAGCTTCTTACTCCATATCATATAGTCATGCTAGATAGGCACAAGGTCATCCTCGACTTACCTCAGTCAGACGAGGTAGATTCAGCCGAGGCAGACTTGAAGTCTATAGCTTACTTTGGTTTGTTTGATGGACATGGAGGCGTGTACTTCCTATGGCTTTCCCTTCTAATGTGTTCTAGATCGCGGTTCAGTGGTTTATGCAGCTGAAATTTTTCACAGGATACTACTTGAGCAAAAGGCATACTATAGACACAAATATCGCCGAGCGCTGAGTGGTGCATTATTGAAACTCGACGATGAAATCTGTACCCATGAGCATTCCCTGGCTTTTCTATATCAACGACCCATATGCACACATAGTCCAGGAGCGTGGTCACGGTAGCACTGCTCTTATTGGGCTGCTGGTGAACGATACTCTTTACATGGTATGTGTTTAATCTGATGGCGTTATCTGGATTCATTTGTGAGCACAGGCAAACATTGGTGATTCCCGGGCTGTAATCTGTTGGGGCAGTAAAGCTGAGGACCTAAGTCGGCCTCATACTACAGACTTACAAGGTATGCTGAGCTTCCTTTCTCAAACAGTATACTAAACCTTGAATTGCGTCTTCCAGAGGAGTACAACCGTATTGTAGCAGCGGGTGGATTCGTGAAAAATGGCCGGGTCAATGGTGTGAATTCACCGTATGCAAATTCTTGATTGTGATATTCTTCTAGGGACATTGGCTACATCCCAAAAATGTGACCTACCATATAAGCCTTCTCAAGCATTATAAACCTTAACAAGCCATACAACCCATTTAACAGGCTTACAACCAGGCTTATAAGCTTTGCCAGGCCAGATAGATGCTTATAAGTCTTTCCCAGGCTTTGAGATGTCTAGTTGTAAGGCTTACTGTAAACCTTACATGTAAGAACAGCCTTGCTAAGTAATTAACAGCATTATGAAGCCTTTTTCAGGACTGGGGAGACTTATATGGCCTAGTGCTATTTTTCAGAAAAAAGACTAAGTGACTCTACCAACTCCTTATAACAGAGTTTGAGCCCTTTGAAATTAAGCCACTGTGGTGCAGTTGGTATAGCACCACTCTGTTCACCCTCTGAGAGGTCAATGGTTCAACTCCTGCAGAGTGTGATAATTTACAAAATTCTATAAGTAAGAAAAAATCATTTTTAAACCATAGAGACATGCTTGCCATACAAGCCAAGGTAGCCTTATAACGGCTGTCAGGCTGAGTCTCCCTTATAAGGTTTGATAAGGCCTGGGTTAAGCTTATAAGCCACACCAGGCTGATTAATTCTTATAAGCCTGTCTGGGGCTTGTACTGCATTACAAGCCTCGAGGACAAATTTATAAGCCAGGCCAGGCTTATCATACCTCATAAGGCCAAAAGAGGCTTGTACTGCCATATAAGGTAGGTCACATATTTTGTGATGTATGACTCAAAGCCTCAGTGATGTTAAATACAAAAACAGAGATCTGCCTTGCGCAAAGCGGGTTGTTACAGCTGTCCCTGATGTTGTGACTTACAAAGTCACCTCTGAGGACGAGTTTGTTGTTCTCGCCTCAGACAGTAAGTATTTATCTGTATCGCTAACTGCAGGATTCACATTCCTAGGGATTTGGGACTGTGTGGAGTCGCAAGAACTCATTGACATCGTTCGTTATCACATATCGTTAGGTGCGATGCTCTCACAGACCTCAGGCTGCGCCTTTATTTGCGACCTCTGCATCGTTCCCAAGTTTTGGAAACCTAATCCTGATGAAGTCGATCATCGTGGTGCTGATAATATGACAATCATTATCACATGGACAGACGAAGGCTCAGTGGATGGAATGGATCTCTGGGTGGGTTAGAATGCAAACCGGATACCCGACCCCCTCAACCATTGTACAGCTGTATCCTGGGCATCCAACACTGCATCCCCCAGTACAGACAGATTACAATTTTACTCTTCCGTCGCATAGGGAACCACGTCCAGCACCCTGGTTTCCCACTGGTCGATATAAAGCAGTCTACAGGTGATACAAGGGCTTTTATCTTGTATTTTGGTGATATGTACAACGTGAGTAGTTCTTTTTTGTGGGGAGTTTCTGAATCTTTTTTGTGTATAGTTCTTTCTTTTAGGGAGTAGTTCTTTTTTGTGGTATACACAGGTTCTTGTGCTCTTTTCTGTGGTATACACGGGGTTCTTTAGATTGTTTTTCCTTAACCATTGACACTATTAATATCGTTGTGACGTCTTATTATTATTATGTAAATCCTCATGGTATGTATTAAACCTCATGGTATCACTTCCAGATCCTCAGAATCTCGCTGGTCTGGTACGAATTACTATTGATGAGGGTAAGTGGTGCCGCCAATCAATTCTTATAAATATCGATGCATGACAGTATCTGAACTACCTCTTCCTAAACTAATGGTTACGGACAGCGAAGAGAAATTCAGGTGGGTTACGACCCTCATGGAACTCATGCACAGGCTTTCAAAACAAGACTCCGTCTCTCACCCAAAATCTGAACTAAGCTTTAACAGCTTAAACTGGCAACGAGATATGTTCAATGCTCTCGAACAGATGAAGAGCTCTCCTGGAGGACCTATAGTCACAGCGGACTCGCCATTTCGGAAATTCTTGGACGCTACCGCCCAATTGTTGGTTGCCAACACCGAGGTAGTGGCCATAGTGTGTCCTTTGGTGGTCGCTCAACCGGCAGATCCTATCGAGACCGTCAAAACAAAGACCGTCAAAACACTCACCGAAACACTCACCGTAACCCCCAACTCAGCGTTTGAGTCGAGCGAGGACCAATCCGGCAGAAAGTAAGTCTAGCATCCTCATTTGACATTGGACCAAAGATCAATAACCTCACAGAGAAAGAAAGTCAATACCCCAACCGGGCATTTCAGCACGGGTCGGAGCCCTCAATGAATATATCAAGGAGTTGAAAAAAATCGACTGCAACAACAAGGAAGCTACCAACAAACTAAAACAGGCATTATATCAATCCACTGTGCAGTACAGTGCTCCAAAAATCTTCTGCCGAGTTGACGCCATTCAGCGCAAGCTTCACCTTGTCAAGGCACTAGAATCAATGGGCGGGGACGTAAAGAATCTCCCTCCCATTGACAACAACAGAACAGTCCCACTGAAAATTGCTGCCCGTGGCATTGATTGTATCTTTCATTCTTGCAACGTTTTTTTCCGTCCACTATACGACTCCAATGATTCTTCGCTCAAGACATCGGCAGCTTGTCTCAAAGACAGCATCGAGAAACAGTTGGTCAAAGAGCACTTAGAAAAGGTCAGGAAAGGCGGTTCAGAGGATATGCACACCACCCTCTACAACAACACGACCCGACCTCTTCTGTTCAACTTCTTGCTGCAGCTATTACAGAGATACGGAGCAATAGCTGGGAAGTTGGGCAGTGATGCGGTTAATTCCACGAGGCGCCGCAAGATGAAGAAGGTCTACAACGACAAGCCGCTAACTTCCGAGCACACAGCTCAACTCACCGAGAAGCTGGTAGGCATCAGCATCAGTCTGCAGTATCTAATGCATTCATACATGTTCTCAATGCTCCTTGATGACATTCAAATTGCCTACGATATCCGGCATCTGGCTCAGACCAACGATACATCCAGGCAATCTAACCAGCAGGTCAACAAACAGGATGCGATGCCGGATGCCGCACCCGATTCTGCCGCCGAGGAGGAGGGGGAGGAGGACGAGGAGGAAGTGGTGGTGGAGGAGGAGATAGAGGACCTTGTAACAAGTGAATTGCTCTCACTAACATCACAGACATCCCTACAGGCGTCTAACTTCCGCCGCAGGCTCCATGCCTGCTTGAAGTTATTCATCTTGAGCATCACTGCCATCGATACATTTTCCAACTTCATACACAACTCTGAAAAGGTTGACTACCACCTTGACTTCGCTGAGCAGCCTGATTGGTCAGAGAAGCCAGAACAAGTCACACTGAATGAGGTCCTAGAGGACGTTGTTGGCAACCGAATCGACTCCCAATCACTCAAAACTGCTTTCCTAACAAAGCACTGGAAAGTACTTGATCCCAATGTAGGATTCAAAGGGGTCATGCATGCTGAGGCGTGGCTGGTGGGAGCAGTGCTTTCTAGGGTATGTGGGCGCTTTCCTTCTGAAGGTTGATTTCATCTATCTGCAGTTGAGCAAGGCGGGCAGCTCGAACAGCTCAATCTATGTTGGAGTCTCCAAACTCTGCTGTCCCTATTGCTTCCACTTCCTCTATGGCCTTGCTCAGAAACACTGCTGCCAAATCCACATTCGAGGTTTCCACACACATTTCCCAACGACGTCGTTGCCACACATGCATCAGGATGTGGTGCAATCAACCAATGAATTTTTCACACAGTGTCTCAGGTCGGGCTTTAAGCAGCTAGTAAAGGCGGTACCCAAGACCCATAAAGCTACAAAGTCTGAAGATTCAGCCATAAGTGTTGCTTTGTCAGCAGATGGTGAGCTTGAGCTTGTGGATTCGATTACAGACGTCGTGGACAAATACAAGATTTCTCTGGTGTTGTAGTAGGCAAGTTACAAGAGAATACCAGGCAATGTTCTTTCAGCTGGTAAGGTCCCACCTATGAGGAGCAACCCGTCAGGCTCTCCTACAGTAATCGACTTGGTTACTGTCGACAGCGCTGTAATCTTCTGCTGCAAGCTTCATGCTTCTGTGAAGTTATTAATCTTGAGCATCACTGCTGTCAATACATTTTCTAGCTGGATACGCAAGTCCACCAATGACTACTGCCTTGACTTTATAAGGCCGCCTGCTTGGGAAGAGAAACCGGTACAAGTCCACTGAATGAGGTCCTAGAGGATGTTGTTGGCATACGAGCCGATTCCCAAGAGCTCATATCTGCTTTCCAAAAGCACTCAGACCTGAAAGTTTTTGAGCCCGGTGTAGAATTCAAAGGGGTCGTGCATGCTGAGGCGTGGCTGGCGGGAACAGTGCTTTCTATGGTATGCAGGCGCTTTCCTTCTGAAGGTTGATTTCATCTATCTGCAGTTGGGCACTGAGAACAGTTCCGAAAACCCCCTACTCTATGTTGGAGTCTCCAAACTCTGCTGTCCCTTTTGCTTCTACTTCCTCTATCTCCTTGCTCGAAAACACAGCTGCCGTATCCACATTCGAGGTTTTCACACCCATTTTCCAGTGGTGTCATTGCCACACGTGCATCAGGATGTGGGGGAATCAGTCAATAACTTCTTCATGCAGTATCTCACGTCGGGCTTCAAGCAGCTAGTAGTTGCGGAACCAAAGTCCCATAAAGTTACAAAGTCCCAGGACTCATCCATCAGTGTTGCTTTGTCAGATGATGGTGAGGCTGTCAGGGTAATTTCGCAGCCGCTCGCAGTTGCTATGAAAGATTGGCCGAAGAAATGACCATAAATAAATTTTTCTGGTGAAGTAGTAGGCAAGTTACATGAGAATACCAAGTGATGTTTGTTCTTTTAGCTGGTAAGGTCCCACTTATGAGGAGCAACCCGTCGGGCTCTCCTACAGTAATCAACATGGTTACTGTTAACAGCGCTGGAATCCGGATCCCACTAAACGACCACAAACAATCAGAAGTCAAAAGGATTCACCTCCTCAAGATAGGTGTCTGCTGCACTCATACCCGTGCACTCTTTTGGTTCCTAATCAGTTATCCAACCGATCGTCCCGTACGGTCATGCCTCCAAGTTCCTTATTTCAACCCCGCAGAGCCAATGTATGCTTTGCATTCACGAGCGTTGAGCTAGATAGCATTGGGGGCTCTCATTTCCTCTCTAGCGCTGGCATCTCATCCGATTTTTTACCAGTCTCCTGCAATCTGGATCGAGGCAAACATGAATGGATATCAGCTAGGTCATAGACCGCGAGGGAGACTAAGTCGTGGTGGCAGAGGGAATGGGCCACAGTTCTCTCGAATAACCCTTCTGTGTTTTGGCACCAAACTCCAGACATAATTCCTTTACGCCCTGGTCGTTCCAACTCGAAGCCCGGGTACTATCTTCCCAGTGATTACCCAAATTCTATTCGGCGTCAGTTGCGCACCGGTATCTACAGGTTCCTCACCCTCGTTTTAACCCTCCCATTCGTCAAACAAGACCTTATTATCCTTCTGCTGGAGTTCCATGCAAACCAGGCTAATTCTTCATATTCACAGACCGATTCTAAACCGATTGCAGATGACACAGTTAAAGTGAGTGCATGGGTCGTGTCAACTGTAGGCTGTTGGGTAAGCTACCATCTTCTTCTTCATGCTCTGAAGAACGTACAACCAAGCCCAATGTCAGCAATATCCCTCATAGTGTGCCTAATAGCCCAAACGACACTGTAGTGCTTCTTTTCTACGAGTTTTTAGGACCAACGAAAGCATCAGGAAGCTTCGGGGCTATCTGCACGTGGGACTATCAAGTAAATGACTGTCAAAAATGTCAAAATACTGGTGATGGTACCTGAGATCCTTGCTATCATGTTACTGTCGCCATCCCTTACGAAAAGTTGGTCCTCAAGAATTAGATGGTTCGTGAACTCACACCTGGTCATTATTCTACTCATGAACATAGAATCATTTTTGACGAAATCCACTCGATAGGGCAGCAAGAAGGTGGAGCTGTATGGAAACAAATCATTTTCAAGTTATTCGCACCGTGTCCTATCATGTAAGTCTGTCGATTACATATTGACGCACTGTTGACGTCTTTAGTAGGCTGTCTGCAACCGTTGGAGAACCACATATCTTTAACCAGTGGCTAGAGTCAGTGCAGAGAGTAAAAGGGTATGAGCATATCTTCATCGAACATGCTCATTGCTACACTCATCCGCGGAAGCATTGGTTTGATTTACACCGGCCTCCGACGAGGAAAGCCTTCAATCTTTCCACCTACAGACCGTCGGAAAGACTTCGAGTCATCCGCCCCGTCACAGCTCTGGTATTTTGGGGTCAGTCGATCCCACAAGACTTGGCCCTCAAAGCCGGGGATACACTCTCCTTGTATCAGGTCCTGCAAATGAATTGGAACAAAAACGAACATTTTTGCATTTGCCATATCATTGTGCCAGCGATAGACAGTTATCCACTTGGCTCTATTGTTGAGCTCAACATTGGCAAAGGTTCTCTGGGCCGAGGTCGTTTGAGGCCGGCAAATGGGTTGGAATTGAACTCTATGAGCCAAAAGGCAAGAATAATGGAAATGGCGAAGGTGTTTCTTATTTTTCTTGTCCAATGAACTATGGCGTATTCGTTTGCACCAGTCAGATCAAGTGCACAATAGGAAATGAACGAATCACTCACCAACGAAAGCGAAGTTTTAACAGCCCAAGAAACTCTCCATCTCCTGCAAAGGTCAGTCTCAAATGTAGGTCCATTTCAAAACCCTTGGATGCTGTAGTCGAACCCCCTGTTCTGCCTGGAGCAGCTCGAAGTCGCTTTGCTAGACAAGGAAGTTGCAGAAGAGGCACTCGGGCTTAAGGACACGGAGCTGGACAATCTCAATGAAAATGTCACAGAGTTTGAAGTGGAGCTCGATGTCCTCCATGCAAAAGTTGCTTTGGCAGAAGAGCAGGCCACAGAAGGCGTAGTGGAATCATCTCCCCAGAAGAGTATCAAAGATACCCGACGAGAGAAGAAGAGATAACAACTTGTTGTTTCGCTTCGCGTGCATCGAGTTTAGTGAACTCGTGATGGATGTGTCTTGCTTGGTTTTTTGAAACAGAAGATTGGAGCTTGAGGTTTCGGGAGAGGATGGCT
>QLOY01000596.1:0-22796 GCA_003313965.1 Megacollybia marginata | reverse complement strand
TCACACTCAAATTGTTCCACCCTGAGCTTATCAGAGCTCTCAATCGAGCTGTCCTGGTAACCAACTAAAAAGTATTCATGACACTGTCATGCAAGTCAAATAGAAACTGTCGACTCGACTTGCCTCACCACTCAATCTATTTCAGGACTAGGAGCAAAACAGCCTCGACACCTTTCTTCATGATTCTCATAGTCTAAATGGACCCAGCCACGTTCTTAGCCACATTCTTTGACACCTTTTTGCCTGAACAAATCTCACCCACTGCAGTGCTCCGCAATTCCGAATCGACATGTTTGTGTTAACTATCCATGATTGTACTTATTTGCACAGTACTATGGCTTACCCATCTACAACAGTCATGCCATAGAGCCATTGGAGGGCAATCCGAATGTCTGGTGGCTGTGAACGGGCAATGCCGAAGCCATGAGTTCAACTCTGAGGGAACATGCCGTTCTGTGCCGAACATTCGGATATGCTCTTCTGTGCTGCTTGGGATGGTTCTTTTGGAGAAAAAAAATACCCTAGATGAATTTTCAGGGCTTTGTGTAGACTGGTACACTCTTCATATAGTTACAATACTCACAGAATATCATTTTAAACACAGAAAGAATGATATAGGGACCCTATAATCCACTATCCTGGTTATGTTGCAATTTGGGTCACTAGCATAGTCTCACTACATGCACACATAGTACCTCTCATACTGTGAAAAGACTTGATAAGCATCTGGTATTACTTCGAGTGTTTCTAAGCTCTCTGTTCATCTTCTACTTCGTGTCCGATCCGATATCAAACAGTGCGGTCTCGCATCAAATTCTTGATGATTATGCTTGAAGACAAATTGAAATGCTTGTAGATCAGTCTATAATCCATTGAATGGATGCTTGAAGCAACTGCAAGTGAGGGGACAAGTTGGGGACAAGAAAACTCAAGGTGATTCAAAAGTGTGACTAGAGACTTGGCATAGAATCAAGTGTCAATCAGGTTTGCTTCATTGTAGGTTTTCCTTGAGTACAACTGACCAACGGATTGACAGATAATTATGAGGAACTATTCATGAGTGGCTGAAGGTCACTCATTTGCAATATCTGAGACATCGGCACATGCATTGTGCTGCTATTTACAAAATCATGTTTTTGCTAGTTAAGCGCTCGTGTCACGTGCTTATCGGGAAGGTAGTGAAGAAAGCCGTCATTCATGAGGATATGAGAGAGGACAGATTGGGATTGAATACACAAAAGCTGTCATTCGTGAGGTTTTGAGAGAGGACAGATTGGGATTGATGGATTGGGTTGGAATGTAAAAAGCTGTCGTTTATGAGGTTTTGAGAGACAACAGATTGTATCGATGGATTGGGTTGGAATATAAAAAGCCGTTGTTCATGAGGTTTTGAGTGACGACGGATTGGGATTGACAGATTGGGTCGGAATATAAAAGCTGTCGTTCATGAGGTTTTGAGAGACGACAGATTGGGATCGACATTCGGAAGGGTTATAAAAATCTGTCAATGCGACAAGAAAGTCGGTGTGGACAGATTTGGCAGAGATGAGGATTCCTGTCGAGTGGGTCCATGGTCAGAGTAAACCCAAATAAGGAGGGACACTTAAAATAGAATGGTAGTGAGCATTGTACTCGACACTTTCTATTTCATGTGGTCAACACTGTCATAGGTACTTTATATGTAAGTACCCAGACTATTGCTCAATCCTCACCTTCTCCTCACCTGTTCTGCATTGTGCAATCTTCACCAGATGAATCCAGATGTCAAACCACTTACCAACATTGAGTCGAATCTACTTATAGATTACTTATACTATTAACTTATAGATTGGAATGGGTCTGGCATCTAAAATGTATGTGCAAGGCACGGAATCGAACATGATGGGAGACAAAAATCAATCAACACCACATTAGGAGATGCATGGCCATTACACCAATTACACCTACCAAAATATATGGAGTTTGATCATTATGTTGTAAAAAGGAAAACCGTGCATAATTTCCACTGTTAAATCCGAACCATCCGGAGCTACAAGGTAGTGCTGAACAATTAAAGCAAGATGGAGATGAACATAGAAACTGCTGGGATAGGGCCCCAGGCCCCAAGTCAATTCATGTTAGCAAGATGACGTCAGGGCATTCCTCACTCGAGTCTCTTGATTTGTCTTGAGGATACTATCTGAGATGCTTCATTTGGTGTCTAAAGAGTATATGTTCAAGCCACGGAATCGAACCCAGGCCAATGAGAGACAAAAACTCAGCATTGGTTTAGGACATCAAAGTATGTCAAGTAAAAAGGAGAACCATGCACAAACAACTGGAGATGAACAGAACAACTCCTGGCATGCTAGCGAGATAAGGGTCCTAAGTGGATCCAATGGTAGCAAGATTTGGACAGTATCTCACTGAGTCTCTTGTCAGCTTGACTCGATGCATTTGAGTTACGATTGAGTGGCTCATGCTACGGGACTTTGAACTTGAATGAGTATGTATGTAAAAGATGTGCAAGCCAGGAATCCGAGTCAAAGGGAGAAGAAACACATGTTACAGTTGTGTATCACACACTCAAATTGTTCCACCCTAAGCTTATCAGAGCTCTTGATCCTCACCTTGTCCTCACCTTGTCCTCACCTTGTCCTCACCTGTTCTTCATTGAGCAACCTACTACTTGAGACTCAGATTTGGCATTGTTCTTCACATGAATTGAGATTTGATTGAGATGTCAAACCACTTACCAATGTGCTGTCTAAGCTCTTGGAAAGACACGGACAACAGGGGGAGAGAGAGGGGGAGGTTCCCTAATTAGGAACTCCTTCTCTCTGTGAGAGAGATTCCGGAGGACGACGACTCCCCCGGAATCAAGTCTCAGGAGTGGGTGGGTGGGTGTTGCGATTTGGTGAGCATCAATGTTGCTGATAAGCCGAAGGTTCTCACCTTCTGCTTAGTCAGCATCCCTTGAGTTCATCACTGCACTCTGATCTCTAGTGTGCAGCTGTCTAAGCTCTTGGAAAGACACGGACAACAGGGGGAGAGAGAGGGGGAGGTTCCCTAATTAGGAAACTCCTTTCTCTCTGTGAGAGAGATTCCGGAGGACGACGACTCCCCTAAATAGCTCGCAGAGCACAGACGGAGTCCTCAGGAATCCATCTCCCCCCAGACATAGTGATTCAGAGTGACTACAAACCATGTTGTCTTTGTTAATAGACACTAGTTGCATCTGGAAGCATGGCCTTTGCATGGCCTTCAAGTCCATGTACAACTGTAAGTCAAAATAGTGTGAGCCTGAATTTCTGTATCACAAAGTTGACTGAGATCGAGTCCTCTCCTGGCCCTTATTTCCAAAGGAATCAAAAGAATATAAAAGGCAACCCAGAAGCCTTGTTTGTTGTAATAAACCACGTTGAGCATATTGAGCTTGAAACATAGTGAAAGACTCCGACAAATCATAAACCAGCAAAAGCTGGAAGCAAGGCTCGGGTGAGAAAACATACATTATCAACCATGGGCGAAAGCGGGAAGCAAGGCCTGGGTGATGTACATAGATAATGGACAGAATTCCGACTCAGTCAATAGCACATGCTAGGACTGGGTGCACGGCAATGCCGAAGACACCTGAACATTAACCACAGGCGAAAGCAGGAAGCTAGGCCCAGGTGATATCAACAACCTCGAGCGAAAGCAGGAAGCAAGGCTCGGAATACATTAATTAACCACAGGCAAAAGCGGGAAGCTAGGCCCAGGTGACATCATCAACCTCAAGTGAATGCAGGAAGCAAGGCTTGGAATACAGAATCAACCACAGGCAAAAGCGGGAAGCTAGGCCTGGGTGACATCATCAACCTCGAGTGAATGCGGGAAGCAAGGCTCGGAATACATTAATTAACCACAGGCAAAAGCGGGAAGCTAGGCCCGGGTGACATCATCAACCTCGAGCGAATGCGGGAAGCAAGGCTCAGATGAGAGAAGATACATTGGGCGAATGCGGGAAGCAAGGCCCAGATGGGACAGATACATCATCAACCTCGAGCAAAAGCGGGAAGCAGGGCTCGGGTGAGAGAAAATACAAAACATGGGCGAAGAGTGCAAGGCCTTGATGACATCATCAACCTCAAGCGCACAACACGAAGCCCTATGATGTCATCAACCTTGAACAAAAGCATGAAGTGAGATCCAGAAAATTCAATGAGTGAGAGAGGAAAGCTTAGCTTTAGAACACCACTAGCCTCAATGTTCTTGCCAGTCTGAGTACTTCTTGTGAACACGACGGCACCAGCACAGCATCAGTTCCAAACTCCGGATAAGTCTCGCAAACAAAGAAGAGCATTGACCATAAAGGTTGACTGCAACAGAAGAGGAAGAAATGAAAGCAAGACAACGAAGTTCATAATGTTGTGATTTGGTGAACATCGATGTTGCTGATAAGCCGAAGGTTCTCACCTTCTGCTTAGTCAGCATCCCTTGAGTTCATCGCTGCACTCTGATCTCTAGTGTACATGAGTCGTATCTCCTTACACAGATTCCTTATAGATCAGAATGGGTCTGGCATCCAAAATGTATGCGCAAGGCACAGGAATCGAACTCAGATGATGGGAGACAAAACACATGAGACAACAGGCAAAGATGCATGGCCGTTACACCAATCACATCTATTCCATCAGACCGAGTTTGTCTAGTATGTTGCAAAACGGAAACCATGATATCTTGACCTTTTAAATCCGAACCGTCTGGGGCTACAAGGTAGCACTGAACAATTAAAGCAAGATGGAGATGAACATAAACTGCTGATGCATTGATGAGATATGGCCCCGGGCCCCAAGTTGATTCATACTATATCTGAGACGCTTCATTTGGTGTCTAAAGAGTATACATAAAATATGTTCAAGCCACGGATTTGAACCCGGGCAATGGGAGACAAAAAGGAACTCTGGTCTGATAGGATGTATTTGCCATTACACCAAATACACCTTAATATTGACTTGGGGACATTGAATATATCAAGTAAAAAGTAAAACCGTGCACGAACAACTGGAGATGAACAGAACAACTCCTGGTGTGCTAGCAAGATAAGGGTCCTGAGTGGATCCAATGGTAGCAACATTTCTACAGTATCTCACTGGATTCTCTTGTCGGCTCGAGTCTCGACTCGATGCATTTGAGTTACGATTGAGAGGCTTAGGCTACGAGACTTTGAACTTGAAAGACTATGTATGTAAAAGATGTGCACAAGCCAGGAATTGAACCCAGACAACGGGATATATAAAAACTCGACTACAGCCTACGGGATAGATAGGATTAAGAAAAAATGTGCAAACGACAGAATTAAACCCGGACAATGGGACAACTGAATCATCACTGATAGGCCGCACACCGAATACATCTATCAAGACTTGATCGAAGCTTGATCTGTGGTAGCCAGGTGTTAGCAAAATTTGGATGGCATTTAGACATTTCTGAGTCTCTTGAGATTGGCTTCACGAGATGCACGATTGAGATCCTTAGGCTATGGAACATATAGGATTAAAATGAAGAAGAGTATACACAAAAGATTTGCAAGCCAGGGAATCGAACCTGGGAGAAAAGAAGCCAAGGTTGTTATGAACATAGAGGTCCACATTGTCATTACACTAGATGCACCTAATATATTGGTCGGAATTTGGGTATATCTTTGTGAATCCTTCTTGTGGAACTGTTAGACGTGGGCGCGTTTCCGAGCGAAGTGCAATAAGTACCTGTTTATATTATGGTGTTTTTGACCACTGATTTTGTGCTGATGATTTTAAGTAAATTCCCTTCGAACGTGCTAGGATACTTACACATCTGAGGTGCTTTATCTATGCCAGTCAGACAGATAAGTAGGTTGAAACGACTTTGAACTCGGAAGTTGGCGTCTGAAGACTACCTAAAAGATGGCAAGCCACAGAATCGAACCTGGACAATGGGAGACAAAAGCAAAAATCCAGAAGAGTAGAACGAATTGCCATTACACCAATGCGCCTAACTTACCTGTGGTTTGGGTCTATGTCCTTCTCTGAAGTCAGAATCAGCAAAGCGCAGTGACTTGAACACTTCTTGACCCGTCTGGTCTTGGTATAATGGCGTTTTTGATGATTGATTTTGTGCTGATTTTGTAAGTGAATTCCGGATACATGCCCTTCGAACGTGCTCACAGTGACAGATGGCTTTGTCTTCATCAAAGCTTCATCAGTGAGGCTTTGTCCGATCATGAATCTAGGCTGAGTGTTGATGCTGGGTTCTCTATGCCTCAAGTCTGCTGTCCTCAAGTGGTTCAGGGAAGAAATCCATTCATTCACCAACGGTTCCCTCATACTCCTTTGGTTTCGATCGTCTGTAACTAACATGCACGATGTAGCTTGAACCGAATCCATATGCCACAATAGAAGGTGCTACCGAGTATCAGCCAGCAGACTGTACCTCGAGCAAGCACTTACATGAGTGTGATTGGATAGTATGTTCCCTCATCCTGATTACCGCCGTCTCTATGAATTTAGGAACGAGAGACGAATTCTCATCGTTCAAGCAGAGATCGAGACGTTGTTGCAGCTTCTTGAGGTTCGAAAGAACCATCTAGACACAGCAGAGAAGTAATCGAGGCATTGCATGATGGAGTGTTCCTTCGCTGTATCGGGGCAGTAATGAGGTCATTACTAGTTGATGTCGGCTCGTTATTCGCTACCATTATCCTCAGCTACTGTCAGACTCTTGCAGTATACTTCTGTGGCGTTGGCCGATCTGAAGTTCAGGGCCAGGCAAATAAGGAATCCATCTAGTCGCTTACTGATGCCTGGTGGACACTATCTGGTTTGTAGCGGAGTACAAGGACTTGCCTTCCTTAGGGGAGACATTCTTGCTCCAGCAGTCCATACTGCACAAAGCTTGTGTCATTGACTCATTTTCTCGGAGTTGGAGCAAGTAAATTCACATCACCTGACCTAACCACGTTAACGCGTCACAACCCGAATGCAGACTCGTGTTCTGTTGGAAAATCACCCTGATCAGAACTGTTTGGATGATATTCCAGGTAGAGATGCGACTTTGCAGATGCCTTGCCTTGGTTTTCGTAGCTTCTTGCTATCTTGAATAGAGTCAATAGACCGATGTGTTATTCAAAATGTCCTAATCCAAGTCCCCCTACCTGTCTTTCACAAGTACTGATATCTCAGTCCTCAAAAGGCTTCCTGCAGACTTCAACATATCGACCATTGGTCTATTTCCCTCCATCTCAACAACCGATTTGGTGACTCTGTACGACTGACTTGCAGTAGCCGGGAGACAGGGATGAAAGAGCCTGCATAAAGAAGGCTTGACACGTATCATGTAGAGAGAGTAGGCAAGGTGTCAGTCAGAACTATGGCGAGGAATACGTGATACCCGAATAATCACAACTGACTATCTAAAACGGTCTTCCCCCTGCAATCGGAATCCTCCAATGAGATCCAGAGGTAGTGACTAATTGTGTAATGCGGGTAAACCGTGTGTTGTAACTGCTGTCGAGATATGGCGCATACTAGATGCTTTAAGAAGAATCGTGATGATGGAACGAGAATAGGGTGAGGATGCAATCGCGGTTGGTTTGAGTGTACCATGTTGGATGGAGGCATCGAACAGGGTGAGCACGCGTATTCTAAACAAATACTCTGAGTCAGACCCAACGGAGTCCGTGTTTTGCAGCTGTTTGATATCATGCTGAGTCAATTCGAATGGAAAAGAGACCTTGTCAAGCAGTTGCGAGCGGGTGTTTCTGGCAGAGCGTGGCACATCACCTGTCTTGAATGCAAGTTACAGACCCTGATCGATGGGTCCAAAGACTCATGTGCGGGTGTCATCGATCGATCATCCATGGATCAGATTGTACTGTCAGACAACCCGATATGGCATTCATTGCCGTGTCGGCTGTGCTAGGAGTTATATACCCCGTGTGTGAAAGTTCATTGGCGTACACTGCTGTACACCAGCGTACGCCACTGTACATAGTATTACAGTGACTGTCACCATAGTACATGGTGGGTCACTGGACCTCAAATGGGGGTTAGACGGCGGCATTCAAATCCAGCGAACTCCGTTGTTGTTCACTGATCTTCAGTGTAGTCTATGCAAGTTTTCTTTAATTATCTTAGCAGACTCCGGTGAATTGATAGGCGCGTACTTCGCTGTACTCTGCTGGCTTCCTCTGACCCGTCAGGATCGATGCTAACTGCTCTCAGAATGAATCCGATCCCTTTGCATCACAGTCTACTGCAACAGCTTCGTCTCTTGACCTCCCAGAAGACACCAAGCCAGCAAAATCAGACCGCAGCGACTTCGATTCCCCATTCAGCATCTATCTTCGAACTCATGTCCTCGGTAATCCCACGACACATTGGGGTCAAGCTAAAACAGCTAACGATCATTTGCTGTGATACCGAGTGCTCTGCAATGCCATCGATACCCTAGATGCAAAGCACTGGTCTCAGACCAATGGAGGTTATAAGGTTGTCCTCAGTCTGGGGATCGTAAGCAATTTTTTGATGTCGGTGAACTCGTAACTGACCAGGTTGGTGTACAGCTGTTCATGCCTTGTGGGATGGGCATCGATTTGTCAAACAGGATGTCTATTCTGCCTTGAAATTTGGCCACACCACAGCTAATGAGCTTCAGCGAGAATTCCGAGCTGCAGAGAAAGTAAGTCTACTGAAACCATGGATTGAGTCGCCAGACCTGGAGGACCGGGATCATGCAAAGTGGAGAAGTATGCCATGGAGATGATTCAAAGAGGAAATAAAGAAGCTGGCTGCAGAGCAATTGGAAGAAGAAGATCGTAGAATCTGGAAGAAGAAGAAGAGATCGAAGGTGAAGCTGGATGCGAAGCGAAAGAAGGTGAAAGAAGCCTCCGATTCAACCGAGGAGCCTCGTCCAGCCAAACGAGCTAAACACGGACCTCAGGCTCCTGACTCTGATGATCTTGACGATAGTAGTGATGAATCGGATGTCTCTAGTTCTAAGACTACGTAGTGCATGCAATCGTACTCAATGTCAATCTTATATAATCAGTGCTTGCTTTTATCTTATCTGTCATCAATGGCACGATCTGCAACAGTTCAGGACCTCATCACTGTTCTACAGATGTTCTTTCCAGTTGGGATGAACCTGCGATATGCTTTGCTTGTTCTAACAACACTAATCGTATTATTTCCTCTTTGGGAACTCCATCGCTACCAATACCAAGGATATCGTCAGCCACAGCAGACGGCCTGGTTAAAAAGCATTTTCTCGATGCTGGTAGATGCTTTTCAGTCTGCAGATGAGGTAGATGATGGCTATTGGCATTCTGAGCAGGAAAAACACAACTTGGCGGGGGATATCCTTCGCGATGCTGATGTGATCTTGGACATGTTGGGTCTAGATACACCGTCATCGTCTCAGCATCTTTTCCCGGATGTGCCAATCATTTTGTGTACATACCACAAGCATTGTATGTTTTGTGGACCAGAGGCCAGTCTGCGCCGTCGTGAGAAGAGCCAGATTGTATCACTTCGCACTTCTGCATTCACCAAATCGTCAGCCCGTCTTTTTGTTGCACACTGTGTTCGATGCAAAGCCAACTATTATCCTGATAAAGTTATTTTCAAGGATCATAACAATATACTCCAACAGCACCTAGAATGTGATGCTGAATTCATTCGCATTTCGAAGAATGGTATCTGGGCTCATCGCAAACTGGGCATTGCTCAGGAAAAGGCTATAGCTCAATTTCATTCTGGTTGGTCCAACTTTGCCGACTGGATGAACGAGACTACTCATGATGCCCATTTTCTCACTTATCGACAATCGAAACGACTGTTTGTTGAATACATGGCAAGGCGTCTCCTAGACAGTCAGATATATTCACCTGTACTCCTAACACCACAACCGATCTACTCTGCCAATTTGTTTGCGATGCTATAGGAAAAGACAGCGGTACAATTGACTCATCAATGTCGCATGGTTGCATGGACTGTACACATGCCAAGTGATATCGTGAGGACCTTATCGGAGAGGGGTTTGTCTTCAATGACAACCCAGCTGCAATTGGTGAGAACGAACAAAATGAAATGGATCTGTTGGACAATTTAGTGGTAAGAATGCGACTCTTCATTTCAAAAAATTAAATGTTCCATTCAGCCACTAAATGACGCAGGCCAGAATGATGATAACACACTTCCACCACAACTTTTACATCTCCCTCCTCAATCTGAACGCCCTGCAGATGGTACACCTCATGGATATGTGCGAATGGCAGTAATGGATGGCAAGACTTTGGAGCATAAAGTACGTCATAGTCAATGACTCTGTTCAGACACTCTCATTGCTGTGCAGATTTGCGCTATGAGCGACTGTCAGAATCCCCTCACTAACTATCAGAATGGTCGATTCTGCTATATGCATCGTGACATGGCAGATATCTGTGGCATTATTCCCTGTGGCCAACCAGTCCTTCATCCTGGTGCTATGACTTGCATCAATCCGGTACATAAGTCATGGTACCAGAAGTATCATTCTCGTTTTACCTGCCTATCTTTTCCAGGTGTCCAACGAGTAATGCGGCGACAAGCTCGTGATGCAGCTCGGAATGTCGAGTTTCAGGTCCAGTTACCTGCTCTTGAGAACACAGAAGGAGTCGACATGGTTCACACATTCAGGGCACGTCAAATCTACTGTGTTCAAACTGTTCAATGGGCGTGTGGTATCCCAATTGGGTGGGGGAAGTGCTACAAATCGGAAAGCTCTCCCCAAGTGCTCTCAATACTCAATTGCATATGGCAAGACTATCCAGACTGCAAGCCAAGCTTCCTAGTCTATGATGATGCATGTGATCTTCTGCATCACATTGTCACTCAAAATGCAGCAGATGTCTGGCTTAACACCACCAAATTTATTGTTGATGCCTGGCACTATATTGGACATCAAGCTTGCGATACTATATGTCAGCTTTGGTGCAATCCATCACCATTAAATGGTTCACAGCCTGATCTTGTCCTGATGGTAGAAGACGAGAATGGAGATAAACATTCTGCTCGGGCATTCAATACTGAAACTGCCAAACAGCTGAATGCATGGCTCGATGGATTTAAGTCGCAGTTAAGTCAAATGTCTAATGTTTCCTTCGACTTCTACATGCATGTCCTACTGATGTTGTACAAGGAAAGGATTGAGAGAAAGATTGCAGAAAAGGAACGCGAACTCACAGCTGAGTTTTGGGACCAGTTAGATTGAAATAGATTCTCCAAAGTCAAAGCATCCTATGTCTTCTTTATTCAATGCTACATACAATGCAAGCTGGAACCATTTAAGTATGCACTTTGGGCATTGAGTCTTGCTGAAATGTGGGTTCAGATTCTGACGAGTTCTCTTCGATTCTGTATCTGGGAACGACGGCCGATCTACAGAAACGTCCTTGGTCTTGGACCGCTTACTAGCGCTCTAAGTGAGTGCTTTTCAATTATCCCTCTGTGTTTGTGTATATGATACATAGATGGATTCATCGTTCAGACTTTCTTCGTCTCATAAGCTGTTGTTCGCCACTTTTCCATAATAGATGAGTCTTTTTCATCTCAAAACACATCACTGCGAGATCAGCGCAGGACTCGTCTTACTGGCATCACTACTCGCATTGGGAGGATCAATGACTGTTGTGATTTTGGTACGTCCAACATTACTACATCAAACCCACCTCGCAATTTTTTTAAACAATGGTTCAGACAGTACCCAGCTCAAACATCTTCAAACTGGAATTCATCTCTGGACAGTCCCCACTGTAATCTCCGGCATACTGATTGCAGCCACTATGTCCATAATTGTATGTAATTTCATCCCTTCCTCACGTTTGAATTAATCGATGTACACTGCTCCACCACATCCAATCCAAAATCGAACCCCACCTCAAAAATACACAATACCTGCTAACTCGTCTAATCCATCGAAACAGGATCTATAACAGCAGTTAACTCTCATCTGTTATGAGACATTCGCCTGGAAAAACATGAAGTATGTCATTTGGTTCGGTGTCACTCCTTTTTCCTTCTTTCGTCCTTGTGGACAGGACTTCAGGGATTGTATTTTCGGCCCTCTCTGCGGAAATGTCCTTCTCTTCATCCTCAACTCCCATCACCACCTTCGAACTTTGATCTCTTTAGATCGGGTTGGAAATGATACGTCTTCATGTGACGAAGAGGGAAGAATTCAATTCGGTACCTTGTTGAGTGGAGTCTTCGATATCTGTGTACCCACCAGATGCCTACGGAGGGAATGTTGAGTCAATGTGAAGGTCAGCAACTCGAAACATACCAATCATCGATCATTGACCATTGGCAAAAAAAAACATCGTCTCTTGAGCCTTATTCTTCGTATGCACACGCTTTTGGCTCATAGCATATGCCTCACGTGATGATCTGATAATGGCCAGCATAATACAGTGTAGTACATTGGACTCCATTGCTCTTCACTGATGTTTGTTGGACTTGGCTCACAGATACACAATGGAGTTCATAATATTCTGTGAGTGCTATACACCGAAGTTCACTGATGTTCACTGTACTCCAGCCTATTACTACAACGGACTATGGTGTACTTTATACATCGAGGTTTGCTGATATTCACCGGATTGCAGCAGACTAGTACAACAGACTACAGTAATGTCCGTTGGACAGGGTGACTGTCACCGAAGTTCAGTGGTGTACGCCGGACTTCAGTGTATACCTATCCAACATCGCGAACATCGTTGGTGGACGCCAATGAAGTACGCTGTACTTCATCGACTTTGTCAGCCAGAGTATATTACTGGAAACGCTCACAGGCTCCTGCAGCAAATTGTCTCTTGATCCTGCAGTGAAATCCCATGAGCTTTTCTGAAAAACTGGACCCTCCACCATTCTCTGCAGCTGACAAGGCTACCGATCCCAAAACAGACCCTCCAGCACAATTACCTGCCGCTGGCACCTTGGATACCCTGGATGAAGAACCGACACGCAACACTGGCCTTGATGGTGATGCTAATGCTCCCATAGGGTCCGTAACACTCAATGAAGTCTGGGAGAGACTAATTGCACTGGACAAAGAGGCAATTGGTCAGTATTATTTATTATTATATCGGAAATGACTTACAGGTTGATAGACGGTGATAGGCTGGTTTTTGTTCCAGACCTGAAATCTTTTGATTCGGCACTACCAGCCTCTAAATAAATGTGGGAAAGACTCCCGCGGAGGTACAACCATCCGCTGGAAGCGTTCTATAGTGTAGCTGGGAGTAACAAGCCCGCTGAACACTAAAATAGACCAAATATAGACCAGAGTTGAGACGAATGAGATAGTACTTGATAGTACTGCCTTATTGTATCCGACTCAAAGCTAAGACTAGCGCCCGCGGCGGTATGCTAAGAACGGTACCCCCGATCGAGAGACAGGGCTCGCGGACTATCAAACTACCACCTAGATTCACCTAGAGAAAGAATACACTGTATAGAGAATATCGACTAGTCCTACAAGACGTACTTAGAGAACCCAGCGGGAACACGGAAGGGATCCGCATTGAAACATCCGAGTAGGTTAGCCGAATTAGCCGAGTTCGGATAGTCATAAAGATCGACATCGCGGATCCTCGTGTTAGGTAAACGCGTAATAGGGAACTAATTTACATCACTGGAAAGCTAGAGACGTTTGCTAGAGCATGTGACCCTCAGCGGAGACATTGAGAGAGAACCTAGAGAGAACCTGGGTAGGACGGGTTCATTGAAACTTGCCCAGACTCAAAGCACCGCATGGATCCTTCGTGATCATATGCCTCTGACTCAGATTCAATAGAGTCGAGTCATTTCTAAATCACCAGCTGACTCACCACTGAGCAATTGTTTGTACTAGTAGTTGAAAGTAGTTAAAATTAGCCTAGCGGGACTGTATAAAAGGGCAGTAGTTAGCAGTGTACAGTAGAACATAGAGACCCAGTAGAGAATACATTGCGCTTCAGACTATAAAAACTCTAAGTACCTTAAGGGAACACAGTTAAATAAAAAGTCGCCAGCGGAGTTCTTAGTAACTTGTCCCTAGACTTAGTACCTACAGCGGAACAGTCTAAACCAAGCCTTCTCCTGTCTCTGAGATTAGTACCTCAAGGGAACTTTCTCCTTTCTCATTCAGTAGTACCTTATAGGGAACCTGCCCCTTGCTGCTTAATTAAGTAGCCCCGCTTCGAGTCTAAACTGCTCGTTTTGGCTTGTTTCAAGTCACCCGTAGATAGCTTGTGATTGGGAGAGTCTTCTGTGGTCAGGAGAACTTCGCTTAGTCAGTAGTTAACGCCCTGCGGGACTTCGAGACTTTTTATAGAAGTTTCAAGTTTTAGTAGTTTATTTCTCTAGTCTCCAAACTCGAAAGGAATACCTTAAAAGAGGTGTTTGGGTGTTGGATTTAGTGCTTGCATTGTGTGTGTGTGTGTGTTAGTGTGAGTTGGTGTCAGCATCAGCCCATTTCGAGCACTTCCATTTCCAGTGCAGTCAGCCCGCCTCACACCGTGAGGTTCCTTTTTCAATGGAATAGAGGCAATAGGGGAGAAGAAAAGATGTGGTTGTCGTTCCAAGACCAAGGACGTCAAGGCAGATTTCATCCAAGCCTACGAGGAGGAGTGGCGGAAGTGCCCGGATGTCCCTGATAAGGTGAGAGCGTGACGGGGTGCATTATATGCCCAAATGGCGTCTCATTATCATGCTCTTTGGGTATGAAGACACGTCTCTGGCTATGCCAGCGGTGCGCAATCCAGAGACGGGTTACTGGGTGCCAGCTGAACCGCCATCATTGAAGGGTTTGGATGCGGTTCAGCAGGAGGAATTGAAACAGAAGTGGCAAGAGACGTGTCAGACCACTAATCAGGTAAGTGACTACACATTGGTAGATTAATGGCTCACCATTTAGACTTGCAGACACTATGTGTCGAGCCTTCAGCAAAGTTAAGGCTTCACAAGCATCAGAGGCTCTAATCGGCACAATTAAAAAAGTCGCTCAGGAGTCGGCACCGTGCAAGCAATCCTGGACAGCTGAACATGTCTTCAACCAGGCCACCTACAAAGATCAGTTCAGAGCCTTGTTGGATGCAAAATGGGAGACGACCAATCTGGAAGAGAAATCAAAAGGCAATTGGCTGAAGACTCATAAGCAATTCATGCATCAAAATTTCGAAGATCTCTCACCAGAGGCAAAGGCACACTACAAGGCAGAGGCTGCAAGATTGAACACTGAGCACGAAGCTGAGTGATCAAGGTTTGACTTTGTTTGCCATGCTTCCGTTTCTAACATTTGTCCCAAGTCTTGGTGGGTCAGATGTCAGTGAGAGCAATCTGAACGATTTGCTCTTTCTTGTTTGCGAGGGACTCACCAAGTTGTCTAATCGTCCCACAACAATTCTTATGGGTTATCGCAACGAGAACGGTGAAGTACAAGGGCCCAGGTAAGTTCCCTCAGCTACGAATTAAATTCGGCTGAAGAAGGTCATAGTATGCATTCTGTGCTGGACAATTTGCTCACCAATAAGCTTTGGCCACATCACAATCCCATTGGTTTTGCACAGGTCAACAAACTATGGAAAGAGTACTGTAATGCATGTCTTCGTGAGTATGTTCTTAGAATTTGCTTCATATTGGCATACCATTTTTCAGCAATAACAACGGGACTAACACCAGGCAAAAGCGAGACAGTGAAGCTGGTAACTGCAACAACAACAGTCCAGCCAGTTCAAGATTTGCTGACTGGGCTCTACACAATGGAGGAGGCAGTGAACCAGACTCAAAACAATGACATGTCATTGGATGCATTGGGAGGTGACTTCCTAAACCAGAACGGAAACCAGAACAGGGGTTTTTCCATGGATCATATGTTTTTTCTATTCAGATCCAATCACAGCAACTTATGCTGCAGTCAATACAGCACTGGGCACCCACCCAAACTACGATGCAGCTCAATCAAATTTCCCTGCAGCCCAAATGAGTCTCCCCGCAGGTCAAATGACTTATATGCTACCTCAATCCAATTTCTCTGCAGCCCAATCCAATTTCCCTGCAGCCCAATCCACAGCCCAATCCAATTTCTCTGCAGCTCAATTGAGTCTCCCGCCTGCAGCTCAATCAACTTTCATGCCAGTGCAAACAGATTTTCTTACAGTGCAAACAAATTTCCCCGCAGCTCAACCGAATTTCTCTGCCGCCCAAATGAATTTCCCCGCTGCTCAACCTAATTTCTCTGCAGCACAGGCAAATTTCCCCACAGCTCAAATGACCTTCTCTGCAGCTCAAATGAATTTCTCTGCAGCCCAACCGACTTATGCTCTGGCTCAATTGGCATATCCTCAGCCCAACTTCCATGCAGCACCATTGACTTATACTCCCGCATCTCAATTCCCACCTCATTTCGGCAATCAGTCATACTCTCAGTTCAATTCAAAGGAACCTGCTGTGTCAAATTTGGAATTCACTGGTCAAGTCAGCCAAACCATTCCTAATCCTACACCAGTGACCCCTACACTTTCTCCTGCTCCACCAGTCACTCAGTTCAATTTGAACACACCTGTTGTGTTGAATTCAGAATTTGCTTGTCAAACCGTTCCTAATCCTATGCCAGTGACTCCTATGCCTTCTCCAGCTCCACCAGCTCCAAGCCCTACAGTTCCAGTAGTTCGTTGCCTGCCCCTGAGCCCTCTCTGGTGCCGCTGTCCTTGAATTTATCTGGTCTAACTCCAGATGCACCAGACAGTCACCACGATGCATCGCAATCCTCTTCTACTACCACAACAGTACATGAGACTTCTGAAGTGGCTGACGTAGCCATTGAGGTCATTCCGCCGTCGCCACCAAGAGGACAGTCAACATATGTCACAGGGGGACTGACTTCAATTGTACCTCCTTCTTTGCCAGTCATGCCCAGAAAACTGGATGAAACACGCTTGAAATGGCCACACACAGAAGGTTCCAATGCAGACATGGATGGAGACAGAGATGATGATCTGGAAGAGCAACAGGAACGGGATGTTTTGCCTGTGGTGGGGTCATCAGAAAAAAAGAGGAAGTCAGATTCGATCGAAGGTACTGAAGATGTTCAGGTGGATTCGACTATGACAGGTTCTCGTCCCAAGCACACAACACCAAGGCCACTGAATTATGCTGATACAGGAGGTCAAGGTGGTCGAAGTGGAGGAAGAGGGAGAGGGAAAAGACACAGTAAAAATCAAGTTGGTTGAATGTCATGTACATCTTGAACACAATCTTGAACACGATACATCTTTCTTGGTGACCATATTTCAGCTGCAGGGAGAAGAATGGATTTCAGCTGCAGTGGAGAATTTCAGCTGCAGGGAGAAAGTAGATATTGAGCTGCAGTGGATCAGTCAAGATTTGGGCTGCAGTGGATACAGGGGATTTTGGCTGCAGGGAGAGAGTGGGTATTGAGCTGCAGTGGATCAGTCAAGATTTTGGCTGCAGTGGATACAGGGGATTTTGGCTGCAGGGAGAAAGTAGTTATTAAGCTGCAGTGGATCAGTCAAGGTTTTGGCTTTGTACTGCAGTGTATGTATCAGGTATGTATTGAGCTGCAGTGGATCAGTCAGGGTTTCTGCTTTGTACTGCAGTGTACATATAATGCTGCAGTGTATATATCAGGCTACATTGCAATGTGACTTTACAGTAAGAGTTGTTTTACAGTGGAATGTAGGTACTTATACTGTTGGACTTACAATAATATCCAAGTTCAATCTCCCACCTTAGCAAGCTTATAGTTGCTCTTTCAAGTTCTAGTCATTACCTTGTCAACAATCTCAGCATACTTCAGTCTAGAAAAATTTGAATACATTCATTCATTTAGAAGCATAGATATTTGCATGTTAACAAAATTTGTGTTTATATTGTACACCCAACTCCCTCCTCATCCAGTATGAAACCTCACCTGACTACAGTCTTGCAACTCATAGATAGGTCCTAGGTCTTTTTGCAGGGCACAGATCATCATACTCCATCTCCATTGGATAGTTGTTGACATGTGCTGATTGTGGCTAGAAGGTCCAGGCCATAGTTGTTGTAGTCACAGCCTTCATTGTTGTAGCCTTGTTGATCATCAAAAGTGGCATTGTAGTCATTATCATAGAAGGGTAGCTGTTGTTTTGTATGATAAGGTCTAGGCCTGGCTACCTGTCTGGGATGTGGTGGTAGTGGCATTGCAGCATACAGCTGAGGAGGATGTTGAGTATTGGTGACAACATGGTGGGAATTGAGGGGAGCATGTTCAGGCTGACTGACTAAAATTGAGATGTGGTACATTCTTGTTCATTTGAAGGGGTTGTGGATGGGGGTTGTGAATGGGGTCGCAGTTGGGGCCATGTCTTCTTCAGTTGGTAGCATCAATCATCTAGGGACTCATCAGGATCCAGCATATCACTATCATGATCATTGTCTTCTCTTTGAGCTATAGGTTGACTTTGAGAGCGACACCAGATGCTATAGCATCTATGCATAGATTACTGACAACTTTCCAAAGAGCTTTTGCATAGATTCTGGACAGATAAGGTATTTTATTAGAAATCACTGATAAGGAATGAATAGTGTTGCCATTGAACTCAGAGATGAAAATGAGTCACTCAACAGTTTCAACTCAGACAAGTTCAGACACTGGGAAAGTTCTGAGTCTCGTAGTGTGACTGAAACCCCAGCATATAATGAAGGGAGAGGAGGGTGGGTTATAGCTGATTGACTGGTCTAGTGCACAAACAAGCTGAATGTGAGGAGTAACCAAGTTTTAATGGTGATCACATGATCTTCAGCTCATACTTCACTAAACCTTATCTACAGCTAAGACTAAGTTCCTTTATCTTAGCTTACAATAAGGTATTTTGTTAGAAATCACTGATAAGGAATGAATAGTGTTGCCATTGAACTTGGAGATGAAAATGAGTCACTCAACAGTTTCAACTCAAATGAGTTCAGATGCCAGGAAAGTTCTGAGTCTCATAGTGTGACTGAAACCCCAATGGAGCAGAGCTCCAAGAGCAGAAAGCTTGCTGTCAGGCAACAAAGAGTAAGGAAGTGAACTGGGCAAACCACAATGAGTGATGCTCCAATGTATAACAATGAATATAATACTGATTGTATTTTGACATGTGAATTAATCTCTAAAAACAATATCATCAATGTCTTCTGCCAGACCATGTGACCTCACAAATGACCTAATATTAGAGTCCCAACTCCAAGTAACCACCAGAGGTATGATTTGCTCGAGTCGTTGCCAGTAGATCAGAAAGCAAAGAGATGTCCAACCACCAATTTTCATGACAGTTTCTGGTGGAACACCATCCACAAGTAGCTTCAATGTACCTCCAATCCTGTAGCTGTGACCATGAGTGATCTCTAGACTAGTGGAGATGAAGATAGCTGATCAAACTCAGATCAGAACAAAATCTAAACAGGAAATAAACTGATATTGGGTAAAGGATAAAAATGAGGTTTTATCCAATATCTTGAACCTCCCATCTGAGCAGTATGTGAATAGTGGAATAGATGCTGAATCCAATGCTGATGTAAGCTCATTGATAGTTAAATGATGCAAGAAAGCATTGACAGGACAGAAATCATCCCCTGTTTCTGTTAGGATACAGTCAAAACCCTGCACCCCAGTAGTTTTAGTCCAAGGGATATGAAAAGATAAGACCCATCTGCCATTGACTGTGTAAATTGATATGCAAGTAGCTCTGGGAGACATGAAATATCGGATCAAATTTATGTAGGAGCTTGCCAAGACATCGGCAAGCTCAAAATGCAATGACAGCCACTGCCCACAAAGCTGCATGCATTGGTATTGAAAGATCGAGTTGTTGTTGGAGTACTTGTAAATGTTCCAATGTGATCAGATTCCATGAAGGTTTCTTAAAACAGATGCCTTCCTTATCCACAGTCCATTTAAGTTTTCAAGAGGGGAGGAATCAAGTAATGGAGTGTGACAATGGATTGTAGAAGAAAAATCCATATATTGAATAACAGGGTGGGGAGGGAGAGAGGAAAGAAATTGATTCGCTTTCAGAGCGCCCACAAGCACCAAATCAGGAACATCTTGAATGACATTAGGAACAATGCTTCCCATTGCCAACCCTACCACAATCAGAATGCATTGAGAGAGTGGCATGATTGCCACCACATAGGCTGCAAACATGAACTCGTTCATTTCCATGGCGAGGAGTGGCACAGCCCCATGACAAATTGAACAAAATGCAGATTGTCTTCCCTGTCTTGACAACAATGAGGTTGTTATCCCGAATGATGCTAAATAAAGATTTTCTGTCCTGAAAAGTCACAACCAAAGTTGGGTGGTCCTTGAGTTTATGAGGACCAGCACAGCAAATGCATACAGCTGGAAGACTAGATGTGGCTGTGCTCAATGGTTTTGACAGACTGGATTGGATATGATGAAACTTTGATGGTCAGGCATTGGAAGAGGAATCTGGAAAAGAATGCTCTATTAAGCAGCTCTTGTCTAGCTTTCCACTCAAATGGGTAAATGTCATTAAAATCTTCTTCAAAATCAGGAACATTGAGGAAGAAGTCGAGATGCTTTTTGTATTCACCAGCAAAAGTGGGTCTGGTAGTTTTCTTGGTGTCTTCAGACATGATATCAAGGGCCCATAATAGATTCTTTGATGCCTGCTGCCAACAAAGAGGGGTAAAGACAGAAGGTGACGAATCATCACCCCAGATCTCTGACATCTTGGCCATGTTGAAAATGAGTACTTTATGAGGTGACAGAATGTCTGAAGAAGGCTTGGGAGTGAGCATTTTTGTGTGGAGATTGGCGATATTGAAATTTGCTGATTCAAGGTTGGAATCAAAGAAGTAATGGAGTGGTACCTTGATCCCACACACTAGCACTTGACATATGATCTTCAGTACTGTGGGTTGGGGTTGTTGGCCCGGGGAGCAAGTAATTGGGTTGTTAATGATCATAGAACCTGCTACTCCCTTCAATTTGTCACCCTCTTTAATCTTGTCCAACCCAACTTGAACAAAAGCCAGCACTGGACCAACCTGTTTCAACAACTTGAAGTTGTCACTTCTTGCCATTGCCAGCCACTCGTGTTTGAGGTAATCATACATTGCCTTTATGGGCAATCTGACATCAGGATGATTGACACAGTCCTTGCAGCAGAGAACTGTCTGAAAATGACTTTCTTCATTATGTCTCTCAATAACACAATTTTCATGGTTGCGAATGTGAAGAAAAATGCCATTGGGTGACCGGGACTTGGGCAAAATCATCCAAGTGTCAAAAGTGAAGCTGTCTAGTATAGGCAAAGGCACTCCTGCATTGCCTACCAGACCGGGTGGAATTTGGCCAGTCATGGATGATACTGAATGTGGCAAAGGACCAGGAAAAATTCTCTAAATGTGGTGAGATAGACAAAATGTGCATAGCATAAGTGTTATAGCTGATTGACTGGTTTAGTGCACAAATGAGCTAAACACAAGGAGTAACCAAGTTTTGATGGTGATCACATGATCTTCAGCTCGTACTTCACTAAACCTTATCTACAGCTAAGACTAAGTTCCTTTATCTTAGCTTACACTAATCTTAGGCATACAATAGTCAGAGTACGTAGAATATATTACCTCCCGCTTACACGGTACCTTTGAGAAGAACAATAGCCAACATATTTAATCTTACATGGATCTAATTGTATAAGAGTAAATCCCATGCCCTCACTGCAGTCCATTATCTTATAGGAATAATCTCCCCTGCAAAACAAAATCTTGCAATAATAAAACAACCTCCCAGTGCCCTCCCTCTTACTGCAGTCCATTATCTTATAAGAGTAATCCCCTCCCTTTCATCTTGTAAGAATAATGGCCCCTGCAACAACCTCCCCCCCTGATGCCTGCAGTCCATTATCTTATAAGAGTAATCCCCTCAGGCTCCCTTTCATCTTGTAAGAATAATGTCCCAGCCCCCACCCACAAAACAAAATCTTGCAATATTAATACTGCCAAACCTGCATTGCAAGACTATTGGCCCAGGTCCCCGTTATTTTTGTGTAATAATATTGTACCATTCTCCCATATTTCGTCTAAGAATTGTCCTGCTCTGATTTCTTACAACAATATGTACATGATAATTCTAATCCAGCGTTCTGAGGGGTTCCATGGATTCATCGTCTTCCTCATTCGGCAATTCCACAACCACATTTGGCAAACCCGTTAGCTCCTCATTGGCCATATCCAGCTTTGCTATAACGACTGCTGCACGCTCTCGCAGACCAGCCCATTTTTCGTGCCATTGTCTACCACGTTGCCTTTCAAATGCTGACTGTTGTAGAGCATATGCACGGATACCTTCTGCTAGATGTGGACATGAGACCAAGCGTCTTCCTTCACGTTCAAGCCACCAATTTGCCTTCCACTCACAAAATGACAGTGACCTACGCATCTCCTCCTCGATTAACTGAACATCCTCCTTTGCACGATATGCCCGTGCTCGACATTTCGCCCATTCAACACGAAGACCTAGTCAGATCTATCAGTCATTGTCAGTACCAATCTAGGCAACGTACTCTCATGCACCCCAGAACCTTCAAGCTCATTCTCCGCAATGGAATACCAAATCCAAGACAGGCTTCGTCGACCTTCACCCACCTCCAGACTGCGAGAAACTTGTGCAGTCGGAAGACAATCTAAATCCTCATCTACTCCAAGCTCCGCTGGTAAGCCAGCCAGAACACGCGATTGTCGATATGCCGCCTGCTCATCAGCTGTCAA
>QLOY01000586.1:0-18904 GCA_003313965.1 Megacollybia marginata | reverse complement strand
CACTCTAGTACTGTTCAAAGGAGCAGGAAAGAGTTTTTCTTTGTGTAGTAGCCAAGCTCTCATTTTCAATCAATGTCATTTTTTACACTTGTGTCCGGTTGTCAGCAGAAAACTTCACTCAGGCCATTTCCAACCTCCTATAAATGAATACACGTGACCACGCCAACACTTTCTCTCAAACCCTCATCGCTCTTTCAAGGGAGCATAATGGGACGTCGACAAGGTTTCTGTGACATCTTGCTTGATGATGGAACTGTATACAACACCCATAACCAACAATTTTACAGTAAACCTGTAGGGCAGTTCACTACAGAGGATGTAAATGGCTTAACCAGTCGGGCACTAAAAAGCCACTGGGGTCACATCAAGCAAAATGACTCTGACCATCGAATCGCGCTGTCAGAATTCAATTGGACAAAGGCATGGTTACTAGAAAATGGTCCAACCATGGACATGTCAACTCTACTACCACGAAAGGGAGGAAAGGTCATTCATGAACAAGTGGATCTATGTCATCCATACATATCAACAAACCCTCTGCCCTCCTCAACAGTAACACACCAGCCATACACATTCCAAGTCAATATGCCTGGTTCACTATCTATATACCAACCATCAGGAGAAATTGTTGATGAACAAGTCTACTTGCATTTTCCCTATGCTTCATTGGGACGACGAAGCCTGACGAGGGGGTAATGTTACGAACAGAATTTATCCATTAGTTTCTTTTTCATTTCCTTTTCATTTGTATTCATTTTCCATCTTATTTCCACTATATCTCGGCTTATTCCTATCTCCTATCTTCTATTTCCACATTGTCTCCATTTGGTCAGTCTTTCTCATCATTTCATATCTATATCTCTCTCTATCTCCATTAGTAGTACCTATCCATTGTCTTGGTTCTCTTATCTTTCAGGCTTACCTTTCTAGTTCTGGCTTCTTTTCATATATCATTCATGTTCCAGCCATTCTCTTATGCTCCGTCCATATCTATTAGTCAGGATGCTTACCTATAGCTGTGTATATAAGTAGGGGTACTATTGATGTATTCCCTTAGTCTTGATATTAGTCTTTTCTCCCACTTCTACCACTCAGAGTGTCCTCTAAGTGCAAGATCTCTTCAGTTATCGTCCTGGAGGCATGCTAGGTTCATGATGGAGTCCCCAAAGGCAGCAGGTTATATTATGTAAGATGTGGTTCTAGTGGATGCCTGACACGCATACTGTAATATCCAATGCTAGGTCACTGCATAAAAAAGCGGCCGCTCTGCTGGCATCAAAAGTGCTCGAAGATCATCTATTTTGGGGCACAGTACTCTCATAAAGGTATATAACTTAATCTGAATATCTGTGCCCCTCTGAAAGCTGTTCCTCATCATGTACAAGCATGCCTGAGGAAATCTGAAGCCTATCTGAAGCTACCGGAATGACCGGTTATTTAAATAACTGATTATCCGATCCAATCAGAGAGACTCGGCTGATGTCATAATGCCACGTCTCTCCACTTCACTGCCATCCACGCTCCACATTCTCACCACCCTAGCTAAGGTGAGCCTTTTCTTTTTATTCAAGCCTATTCTAAGTAATTGGACGAGCGGCCTAGAGAAGACCGCAAGGTGAGACCACGACACCCCCTTGGTTTTATGCAAAAAATTCCATTCACAGATTCAGTCCCCACTTCGCCACCATCCTGCATGGTGTCTTTCTCCACCCTTAGCTTAGAGAGATTCTCAGCAGCTCCCTCAAACCTTGTCATGTGAGGTCCTCCACACCAAACTCTTCTCAGCATCGCCGTCCTGTCATCTACAACTGCCCCACTGCTCCACCTCTTGCTTGACACCAAATCCTGAACTCTGCAATGCCACATCACTCTCGTATTTCTCTGCTTACCTCATGCCACATCCAAAACCCCACATCCGCCAGCTCTTCCATTCAATGGCTGACCGGCGAAACAACAATGAACTTGACCTGCTACATTCACCATTGAAACTGACCCCCTACCCATTGCCTCAACAGTGCTGCCACATCACTGTATTCAACATCACAATCAGCCAACAGTAAAACAATCCCAGCCAACCCACCACCCATCCCAAAAATCCACCGTCGCATCTCCAAACGCATCCTGAATCCATCGCGCCACTGTTGCATCCCTGAATCTACCTGCATCTCCCATTGCCGCTTCCCCCCAAATATACCACCGCTTCCCTAAATCCACTGTCGCTTCCGTTTCAAATCTACACAATATGGATTTATTTCGAGTTTTAATTAGGGTATTCACCCGAATTTTGTATTTTAATCCAGCTATTCTGGCTAATTCAATTTTTGTGTAATTTATTTATTTGTTGAATTCATCTGTATTTATCCGTGATTTATCATTAAATCCACCTATGAAGGCCTATATATTGCCATCTCTACACTATGTATACATCCTGAATACCATTTCAGTGTCAATGGTGCAGCTACGGAAGGAGCAATGGCATTGTAATACCCCTGTAACGCACCCACATGTAGTTTTGCTGACTGGTCAACAACAACAAACAAAGGGGTGGGCACATCATGCATCACCTGCCTGCTCACCTACTATTTTAGGATATGCATACTGGTCCATATAGTGTTCTGCCTAAGAAAATAGGCATTTGGCATGGTTATATCCATGAAAATGCCTCACTATCTGACATGGTTATAACCATGTTCTGAGGCTTTTTTAAAAAGGGTTATAACCATGCAGAAAGGCTTTTTGGTGCAGCAAAGGGTGTCACAACACCATCATGGGGACCATGATCTTAAAGGGGGGGTAATGTTACGAATTCACTGAATCGCATGCCTTATCCCACGTGTCTTATCAGAACCCTATTTCATTTTACTTTCATATCATGCTATCTTTCATTTCCCCTATCTGCTATCTTTTAAATTAACTTCTGATAGCTTATCGCAGAACATGCGGCACAGATAACTTATCTCTTTCCCTTGTTATCTCCTTGCTCCACCTATGCTTACTCGTTGACCAGATAGCTGTTTAGTATTTAAGCCCTTAGCTATCCGCTGTATTCTTTAGTTTTGATATTATAAGTTTCACCAAGTCTTTGAGTGGCCTGATAAGCTCTCATTTTGCTCGTCGCCTTACAATGGGGTGGTGAGTTTGACGGAGGTGTACGTGAACTGGATATGAGGGCGGGCGAGCGTAGATGGGAAGGAGGGATATTTGCAGAGAGAGGAGACGAGGCCAATGGTGCTGAGGGAGGGCATAGTTTCTGTGGGATTTCTGGGAGAGGAGCTTGTGGAGTTTGAACACGGTGTAACACATGGAGGCATCTGTAGTGTAGAGATGGGGAATGAAAGACCATAGGACTGCCATTGAACGAGAAAGCCATCGAGTTCACGGCATACATCTTTTGTCCGGGAATGAATTCTTCCTCCATACCTCATACATGCCGCGCTTCCTGTTCTTGTTGCAACCGGACCAGTCTGGCTCCTGCAATACAAGTCTAATTTCAAAATGATCTGGGGTGTTGGAGCGTAAACACTTGGCAATTGAGGCTTCAGAGACCTCGTCACAGTCCATAAAGCTGCAAAGAGAAACAACTTGTGCAGGGCTATGAAAGAGGTAAATTCAGCAACAAATAGCACATACATCTGTCAGAGCCAATGATTCGATGTGTGTCAGGATCAACCCACAGCCTGTAATCTGAAAATGCAAGAGAAACCTGTAAAACGAGGTCCTCATCAGAGAGAGCGGATTCCTTTCTCGGTTTTATGTCACTAGTAGATGGTGTTGTGTCTGGAATGCTCGCTGGTGGTCACATTACTTTTTCACTTTTGGTGAACTTGTGGGGCACAAAGGTGAATGATGCCTTCGATCACGTGCTCCCGTTTCTCTGACTCCGCAATTCATTTCTAATGACATTTTCTGGTGCGCTGGTGCATTTCCGGAATTGGTTTCAAACAGATTTACTCAATGTTACAGAGATTGACGGACCTGAATGACTATATCACCCCTTTACAAGCCGGCATCAAGCCTGTGGAACAAGTTCTATCTGGAATTCAGAAAGCAGGTCTCGGTGCTGCAACCGTAGGTATGATCGCAGTTTTTGGTGATGCTCCTAAACCCTTTCAGACCGAGATACAGATAGACTCAAGCGGCCAGTATCATGAAGTGTTGGCTGAATCATGAAGTGTTGGCTGAATCATCAACCACAGGTCGAAAACTCGAGCAAGCGCAGATTAGCTTAACTGACTGTCTAGCATGCAGGTATGGACCCTTTCACTACTGAAGGAAACGAGCTCATGCTCTGAAGCGGTTGCATAACTTCTGCAGAATCTGTGCTCATAACACTACAATCTCATACCAAGGTGCTTAATTTCTTAAATCTAAATGCGACCAGTGTGGAGAAGAAGATAGCTGCAATATCTATATCCCCCCAAAGTCTTGCGTCACTTGCTGCATCCGTCTCTACGTGTTCTAAGCAATCTGTCACACCAAGACAGATACTTCAGAGGACGCGAGCATTCTTCAAACAGGCGCTTGGGTTCGAACATGTGTTTGACACTACTTTTGCCCAACACATCGCTTTGAATGTGTTTCGTCAGCTTCTTATTGCCCATCAGACTAACTCCAAGTCATGGAACGGATATGTTGGCTGTGAACACGTCGAAATCGACTTCATTTACTGCCTTAGGGTTGACCATACGCGTCTCAGTCTCCCCCACTCACTGGCTTCCCTAACCGTCCACCAGCGTGATTTGAACAGACTCTTTGGGGAATACGATGTATGAGACAGTATTGACTTGTTACATGCCATTATCGACAAAGCTAACAAATGCAAAGCGAGTGGAGAGAAGGGTAGGGATGTTTGGAGAGACGATGTTCAGCTGCATCAGGCTCAGGTCTCTGCGTGGACTGTTCCCCAATTGGAGGATGAGGTGGCTCGGTTGCAAGAACGATTAGCGACTGTGTGTTCAACTTTTGCTTTGTTAGAGTCTTGAACTGATGCCGTACAAGAATGTTAGACAGGTCCAAAAGTGACGAGGATGGTAACATGCATTTGCCAAGCTGTACCCAATGTATCTAACACTGATTCGCCACTCGGATCTCTTCACTGCCTGCTCTTTCCACCATGCTCATCGACCTCGAAGACCTTCTGGTGTTGTAAAAGCCCTCATCAAACCATCAAACTGCACCATCGAAGAAAGAGGAGCCATATGACAGGACAGCATACTGGTGCTATGCTAATGACAGGGATGCGGCGTTTCAGAAACTGTATTCTTATGGTTTTGTCCTTGCCAAGCCATCGTGAGTCTTTTGTTGCCCTTCTGATGCGTTTTCGACACCACCGCTTAGACAATCAAAAAATATTGAGATGGAGGTGTGTTGCCCTTCTTTACTCCACACTGAACACACAGGCTCAGACGGCAGTGGTGTTCTGGTCCGTGCTACCCGTTCCCCAATATCCCGTTGTGTCTGATGAGCTCGAGTTCCTTGCTGTATGTTCTCATTACCATGTGTGCATGTCTAAGGGTCTATACAGGAGAAGGCAAATACATACAGAGCAGTGAACAAAGACTTATGCAGCCTATTCTACATATGTTGTTGCAATATATTCATGGACTGAACGTATTCCGACAGTGGAAACACTGCTCTAACTATTCAAACACAAGGGATGAGGGTCTTTGTTCCTGGGACATGTTGTTTGTTATGCAGCCTAGCCGAGTCCAAGTTGTCACTTCCAGTACCTTCCGCCATGGTGAACAGGGCCCAGCATTCTTGTGCAACTATGTACCAATATTCCAGAGTGCTTAAGTCTCTCAGTCTTCCCTCGGGTGATAAACACAATTGTTTTTGTGATTAACAACTTAGTATGGCGGTGTTAAAGGTTCTGCAAGCATCTCTTCATACAGTCTATCATAATAGCCTGTTATCTCTGCTGCAGTCACCTCCACTAAGCCAGAATGCGGAATGATCATTTTTGCACATGGCAAGTTGTGTGCGGAGAAATCTTTCCCTGCAAGTCAGTGATGGAACTAGAGGCTTATCTGTGCCCAGAAGAGATGAAAGAGTTGGGGCCCAAGCTCCATCTTTAGGAGATCTTTTTGGCTGACCTCATGTGTGGCTTGGTCGAGGCAACAGATGGTGTATGTCTGAGAAATGAGGGGACGTGACATGCAAAATCATGTCTTACCATTTCATCCTCAAAGTAACGGGAAGCTGACAGTATTGCAATAGGAGCTAGCCACTCTGGCTTCATGGTGGTTTCACTTAGAGACATGGTTATGCACACAAAACACCGCTGTTCCCATGAGTTGAAGTATTAAGCAGGAGTGATAAACAAAGCAGTTGTATGATAAATACAGTCCCAAACACTGCTGTTCTGGTCATACTTAAGACTGTGGTGTGTGATAAACAATGCAGTTGTATGATAAACACAGTCCAAAAATGTGCGGTACAAGAAATGTAAGTCTACTGCACGGTCATGAAGTTACCAACATCCAGTGCATGCTTTTACGGACACTCATGCTTTCCTCCTCTATAGACTACATGTTCACAGTGGACACACTGCACAAAAGCATTTTTGAAGGCTTTATGTACCTCTTTCCATATCTCCGTGCTAATACCTTTCCCTGAAAGTGCAGGGCCAATACCTTTCTCCTGTAATATCTGTACAAGTGAACCAACTACAAGCAATGAAAGTCTGGCGTCAGTGATTGTATCTCAGTCAAACAGTTGGCCCACCTGGGGAGTCTGCCTGCGGTTTCTCCTCAACTCAGGCTGCTACTTTTTGTCTCTTGAGCGATTGTGTTGGTTCTGCGATGTTTTTGGCGGCAATTTGGGTGTTTGGATGGACAGAAGTTATAGAAACTGTGAAATGTTGAGTATGGGAGAAGAGTTTCTAAGGAAACATACTGCTGGAGTCGGAATCCTCTACTCTCTTATGCTTCCTTTTGGCTGGTGGCTTGGGCTGGCCTGCACTGGCCTCAGATGCTGTAGTGGTGACCGAGATCGGATGAGACACTGAGCCTGTTAAGGACCTGAAGTGAGAGACACAAACAAATAATTGCTTGCCTGAATTGATAGCTTTAGCTACGTTGGCTTCTGCCGACATTGAGTTATCATCTGGAGATGAAAGAAGTAAGTAAGAGACGGTTATGGCATGTGATCTTACTGAGGTATTCTAAAGGAGAGATGGCATGAGAGACAGGACAAGAAACTGATGTTCTGGGACTCTGGGAAAGGGGTGTTTCTGGAACCACAGACATGGACTTGATCCTCTCTAAGTCATATGTGTTAGAGAGCCCACTATCTGAATTGTTCAAAGTCACTCACTTCGATAGGGTCGGTGTAATGTCACTTTGGTAACATCAAGAGCATCTGCAAGAGATGAATACGGAGTCATGGGCAAGCTTTCTGTTTCAGGAGCTTCAAGATCTGGACTTTGTAATTGAGAGGTGACATCAAGAGAGGTGAATATGGAGTCACAAGCAAAATATCGGTGTCAAGAGTTTTGATATCTGGGCTTTGTAACTGAGAGGTGGAAGCAAAAGGGCTCTGAGGTACAGAGACAGGACTGGTCAATTTTGGAGTATGCGCTTGCAAATATCCTGTTAGATATTGATCCTCCTGGGATACTACAGGACTGGTAATGTGTGGCCTGTGTAAGAAATGAGTGGGAGCTGGCCCAGCTTCAGGGGAGGGACTGCTGCGTATACATGCTAGAATTTCATGTTAATAGCAAGTGGTGGCTGATACACATAGCACTGCATGCTCTGGATGACCTGGTGAAAATTTGGATATAGAAGAAATCAACTCAGCCAAGAAAAATACCTCTTGAGGGATATACTCAGATGCATATCAGCACCTTTGGCTTCAATGAGTTCTTCGAGTACCACTGTTACAGAGATAGATGAATAGATAAATGCACAAAAGAAGGCACATACAGAGGTGTTCACATCATGTCTTCCCAGAATTAGGACAGTGAAGAAGGTGCTTTCCACGCAAAGGATTAACCGACTGAGTGGATTTTGTGAGCCTCTGTGCTACTGGGAGTGTGTAATCATAGACAGAACAGGGGTCCAGAGGCCATGCAATGTGGTGATCCCAAAAATAATCCTCCAGTTGATCAGGAGGCAATGGATAATAAAACTGTTGCATAAGGCCCTTATATGTAGGGCCATGAATGACACCAGCTGGACTATGTATCTATGAGTATGAGGAGAACGCTGGCTTTTGAACGGCCATAAAACTAGCTCTTGCTCCTGAGGACTCCATTGAAGGATTTGCCCCTGCTGGAAAGTGGCTGTATAAGCATATCTAGTTGCGATGAGCTAGCATTGTGACCATGATATAAACATACTGTTTGGCTTCCTTGAAGAATTCAATAAGCTGCTCAGGAATCCGTTCACCAGGAGGAGGTAAGTAGGCGAGATATAGATTTGAGAAGTATCCCTATTGGCTGGAGGTCATTGAGGCCACAGAGATGGAGTTTGCTGAGCTGTGTTTGGATAGTTTCTGTGAACCTGACCTGGCAGGGCTTTAAATTCTGCATGGAAAGAAAATAATCCCAGACCTTGAACTCCTTGGAGAGAGTTTGAGAGCTTTTGGAGGAGAGGGAAGTCTCTGAGATATGGAATGCCCTGAGCTTGGGTGAGTTAGAGTAGGAGCTGAGCAGATTATAAAAGATAGGATCTTTGGGAGAAGGAAAAGATGGTTATTGGGGACAGAGTGCCCTGAGAGGACAGATAAGTCTGGGCTCGAGGAGGAGTTACCTCACTATTAGGTGGTACTGGAGGAGGTGAAGGAGGGTCTCTCTGACGAGATCTAGTTTTAGGACCTTTATGACCCCTGTCCAAGAAAAAGCGGTTGGCCATAAATTGAGGATGCAAGTAGTGGCCCCTTACCTTTTATCCCATGTCAAAAGAGTTTATCAGCACTTTCAGTACGTTAATCATTCTCAGAACTCCTCAATTGGTTGCCATGGGTTATAGCAGAACTGTCATTCTGTAAAATAAGAGAACACTGCAGAGGCAGATGTTGGTCAAAGTCACAGTGGTGTGACCTAGATCATTACTAAAATAAGCACTACAGCGTACTCTAGTCCCAGTCACTTGCAAGTAGATATGCTTGATACAGCTCGGGATTGTTTTGTTTCCATTTCTGCAAGTTGAAATTGCTGTAATCTGAGATTGTTCCAGGTTGTTGTTCCTCCTGTTTATACAACTGGATGCAAACATGCTTGGTAGCATCTGCCAGTGGGCCAGTTCAGAATAACAACACAGCATGGTCTGTATAAACCTACCAATGAATGATTGTGATGTATGTAAGTTTACACCTCCATCCAACTCATGTATGGGATACGCTTGTAGCAGACCAACTTGTGCCCAGAAAAGAGTGATTAGTTTTTCACCAAAGTCGCACATCTGGCACAACATAGCACTGGTCATGCTAAGAGTCTGCCCATTATGTAGTTGCACATGGTAGGTCTGTGAGATGTGTCAGGAAGTATTACCTTGGCCTTTGAACTTACAAGGTCACCTGCTGAGTCAGTAGTGACATGTGAAATGGCTACAGGCTTTACCACAGATGTACTGTCAGGCATTGAGACTGGGTAGTAGAGGACAAAGAACTGGGAATACTTATGTGTGTGCTGCTTGATATCCTTGTCCACGAATCGTGCAAGATGGATTCACGGGTTAATCTAGATAAGAATGGCCTAGTAGTGATAAACTAAGTGATTAACATTGCACCTATACCCGAGTGATAAACAGTGAGTGATAAACCACTAACTTCTATTTTTAGACAGCTGTGCCGTTTGAACAGTATGCAGACACCAATCTCCAAGTACACATACAGTACAGACGACAGCTTAATCTCTGTGTTGTTGTAAATATTTCATCTGTCTGGCCCTTTGGCTGTTGCCTAGACTAACCCTGAGCACCAACTCAGCTGCTTCATGGAGTGGTCGCCAGCAGAGAGCTTCAGCTTCTACAGCAGACCAAGTCTGGGGGGTTCCAGAACAAGCAAGTGGATATGTAACCATGGTAAGTTTGTTCCAATGGTAAGCAATTGTAATAGTAGGTTTGCAAAGCTGGCGCAACATTTTATGATGGTCCATGCATTCCTTCCATCTGTTATGGGCCTCAGACTGCAGAAGGCCAGACATGCTGTGAGGTTGAGCCTGAAAGATTACAGTGCTGAATAGGGTGGTAGGAGTAACCCATGCACACTCTTCAAAGCTGTAGAGGAGTTAATAGAGTGGTGGAGAGACACATTGAGGAAGCAACTCACTACAGAGATGCTGTGGAATCACCTGAGATAACCTTGCTAGGAGAGAGACAAACATAGAAGATATTTGTAGAGGCTATGGCCTCAACACTATGATTTAAGGGCACTGAAGACACTGCAAGAAAAAGCAGAGTCTTGAAATACTTCCAAGAGAAGCGGACAACACATTTCTCCCCAGGAATCTTGAGACAGTCAGTCTTGCAGCCCTGCTGGTGTCTCGGCCAGTCCTCACACTAGCATTGTTGGGACTAAAGCCAGGTTAGCATTGTCTTGGAGCCTGAAAGAGAGATGAGGAGTTACACAATAGCGCTTTGAGTTATAGTTTCCACATTTCTTGAGTGTCACTGTAGTGAGGCCACACACACATCGAAAATGGGACATTGCAACAAGGGAGATAAGTTAAAACACGTGCATAATTCAAATGCAGGACAAGGTGACCAGGTAAAGGAACTACTTAAGGTGGCACAGATCCAAGGATGATGTAATGAGGATAGTCTATGAGTCTGTAGGCCATGATAACTAGGAGAACAGTGATACAGCCCAAATCCTGTAAGGGTTGCACATTAGTGCTTGAGTAGCTGAGTCTTGGCGACAGAGAACTCCATGTTATTTGTTTATATGGTATTTGGAAATGTGGCCCTTGATTAACATGTGATAAACTTCTATCTATAGACCATAGCTGGTGTCATCTTAGTAGAATCTCTATCTGGCCTGACCCACTATGTTTTTCATGCATTTCACGGCTCTGTGCTCTGGTTTTCTTATATCGCTCTTCAGCCTTTTGTAGCTTCTATATTGCAGCATCAATAGCAGGAGACGCAGAGTGCTGAACCTGCTGAAGCTGATTCAAACATTAGTGGTACTCAAAGTAAGACTTTTCACTTACTTTTTACTTACTTTTTACTTACTTTTAATTTTCATTTTTGTCTACTTTTTATCAAAAAGCAAACAAAAAGTAAAAGTAAAAGTAGCTTGAAAAGGAAGTCTGGACATCCTTTTACTTTTTCACATCACTTTTAGTCTACTTTTGGCATTCCTTTTTATCATTACAGTCATGGGAAAAGAGAACTATCCTACTTTTGATCTCCTTTTACTAAAAATTTGAGGAGGGGGGGTTCAAGGTAGCACTTTTCAGCTACTTTTGGATCACTTTTTATTTCACTTTTGAGCCATTTTACTGCCAAAATCATGAAAAGTAGAGAAAAAGTAAGAAAAAGTAACATTGAAAAGTGATGAAAAAGGCTTACCTTGAACACCACTATTGTTAAGCCTGATTCCAAGCAGTACGATGCTGAACCAGCTTGTGGTTTTGTTTGTGAATTGTAGTGTCTTGAGAAGTGATTTGTTGATGAGCCTTACTCGCTAAATTTATGAGTATATACAGAACAGAGGCCAAGATTACATTACCTTTGTGTGCTAGGGTTCGTGAAGCACGATAGGTAGTATCATCCACTCAATAATGGTGCTGTATTCCTAGGCCCTGCCAGTTCTGAGGAATATATCAATTTTTTCAGGAAGGAGCTGATATAATTTGTGCCTGCTGACATACCTTATAAGCATGAATCTTCTGTCTGTCTTGCTCTCTAGCTTTAATGACTCCTCCTACAAGAGACAAGTCACTGCCATCACGTAGACTGTCCCAATGAGCAGATTCAATGACATTGGTGTGCTCCTCAGCTGCCTTCCAGATTTCAAGAGGAATAAAACTTCTCTCCCAGCAAATTCCTGGAAAGGCAAACTGACAATCTATTTTGTCATTCAACCAATCTAAATGCATTGTTAAGGCAAGGGATCAGGCTGGAAAGAATTACCCTCAGCAGTACAGCCTCCTAGTCTGACAATCTCCTGAAGGGTAGACTCCCAGGACAGATGACGAACACATGCTAAACTCTTCATCTTTTGTTTGACTATCCATGGTAGATTAGTCTGATCAATATTTCTTACAAAGTAAACCTCGCAAAGACATAGAAGGCGATGGAGATGTTGATAAGGTGTGAGAGATAAGAGAAGATGGTCAGGCTCATGCAGATCAGGCCTGTCAATAGACTGTGCAATCTGCTGAAGGAATTCTTTGATATTTGATAAGAATGTATTAAACTTTAGTCAAAGTTAATCACCTTTGGCTTGACCACGGTGCTGATCTACAGTCCAAGAGAGTATTCCTTCATGCTGATGAAGACTTTGGGAGTGGAGATGTCGAAATCGGAGAGGCTGACCACTGTCTTGTAGAACAACATCATAGAGCTCTTGCAAGAGCAACTGATGTGCCTCTGCTGTCTGGCGGTTCAAAAAGGCCTGAGCATATATAACCGCTGAGTCACACATCATCAGAAGGCTGCTATGATATGTAGAAACTTACTCTTGCGTTGAACACGATCATACTCTCCAAGTTCAAATTCCAACCACCCTTTAATCCTTTTGAAGGAGATATCACTTTGTAGATGACAACCTTCTTGAACAAGCCGACAACTGTTTTCTGGAAATATGCACAGTACAAGGTGGAATGGATTAGTAGCATCTTCAGAATTAGTAGACTCAGATAGAGAAGTCTGAATGATGCGGCGGATGTAATGCTCCTTAAGAGGCAGAGTCTTGTCTTGTTGCTCTTTGAGATAAATGACTCCAGACCAATCCATTCCTTGAGGGTATATGGAAAGTTGAGCCTTTTGAAGATATGTATGGAGATGGTCTAAATTGCCTAAGGAAGGATGGAGATCAATGAAATCTGGGGTTGAAATATCAGGCAGTAAGCTTTTTAGCCAAACGTGAGTAGCTGGATGAACAAGAAGGCGTCAAGCTATGAGGTTTGGGAGATCGTCTAAGGATTTGAAAAAATCCATAAGATCACTTTGAATGTGAAGGTGTTTGATTAGGCAGAGGAATGGGATGTGTATGAGGAGAAATGCAAATGACTAGAAGCCATGGACAGTTTTTTCGATATTCTGGTAGGGGCTCGAAGGTATGAAAAATGGAAGAGCAGGACAAATGATTGAGCTCAGTCATTATCATTTGTCCAGTTAAAGGTGAACGGTGGTGACATGCTATCAAAGAGATCAGGTTAAACTCTGAGTCTGACATAAATAATACACACTGCAGTTTAACTTCATAGTATTGAAGTTTTTAACTGTATAGCACGGTGCAAGTGGCCCATAACTATTCTCTTGCATAAAGGACTCATACGTAAACAGGGTATGCTGGTGATTATAAAAAAGTGAGTAAGATCATATGAGCCAGCTGATATTGTATAGCTAAGGTGCAGCTTGGAATATTGAGAGTGATAATGTTCACAGCTATGGAGTCTGAGTGGGTTTGCACCATCATGAAAAAATACTAACCTGATCCATAGGTTTTCTCCCAACTGCTTCAAATGCAACCGTCCTTCACACCTGGGTTGTGTTACAGCACCTCTCTTTGCTTTTCTAGGACTAGAGAGAACAGATTCACGTTCTTGAGCTTCATGAGCAGACAGATGGGTTGCTTCTCGACAAGGGTTGTTGCATCCCTTGTCCCGTAGTGTTGCCCACAGTCCCAAGGTGGCTTCAAGGACATCTCGTTCAGGACTTATATGGTATGCTGCATGCTGGACCTCACAAGAGTGGTGGATTAGCTCCTGGCTTGCATATATATGAGTTTGATGATGATAAGTAGGATGAGCAAAGGGACATATTTTAACACCTTGGCCTTAAAAGATTGTCAGTTAGAATCTGGAGGAAGAGTATACATACATGTCTGGGTTACTTTTTTGCAAGGGATGAGGTTTCCCCTTGAATCCTTGAAGATCTGGCAGTTGACAGGCTTGTGTTCACCTCCAGGATCTCCCAATGAATAGCTAAAATTGCGAACTGGATTGATCCAGTGATCGATGTTCATAGGAAATAGATGTCCAACTGACTTGGAAAGCTGGTTGGAACTGGAGGTGACAGGGTACTCTAACACAAAATCGGATGGATATGTGTATAGTTTTTCTAGTGTAATGAACCGGTTGATCTGCACCTGATACTGTGTCCGTACACCTGATGTTATAGGGGTAGGTGATAAACAAACTTCCTACAACGTGAGCATTTCATTGATATGTCTGTAATTTTGAGTACTGGACCAGGATTGAGTATTTGTGAAAGATTCATTTGAAGGGATAGGATTCACCACTCTGCCAGCAACTGTTTAAATAATGAAGCAACTCTCGGAAGCCTGTCTGCATCAGGTTTATCACTAGTATGTGATAAACATATGTGATAAACATATGTGATAAACATATGTGATAGACATTTGAGATATCACTGTTTATCACTATAGCCGTAAATGCTTGTAGATGATGAACATATGTACTGTCATGGGTTATCAATACGGTAGTAGGGAGCTAGTGAAGGGACTGGCTTTTGGGAGGAAAGGAAATTTTGCCTGGATGCTGTTAGATGCGGTGGGCACACTCAATGGCAGCACCGTGAGGCTCCGACCTCCGGGACTGCTTGCGGGACGGCCTGCCAAATCCGACAGCTGCCGCGTGCAAGGCAGTGGACTAATCAGACATGTGTGGTGCCCGATGCAGATCTGTACTTAATCGGACATCGAAACTGTACAGATCGACCTATGACTCGGGCAAGTACCGTCAAAATAAAGTTCAGTATGGCTTTATTTGTTCTAGCTAAAAATACTACGAGCCCCCACCGCCTGGTAGGAGGCTGGGCGTTCCTCCGTATACGGTATCATACCTCAGTTTCCAAATAGCTACCCAGAACCTTGGTTGAGATGCATCCGAAATGATACTACACAAATTCCTCTGACCACTGGCAGTCCAGCTGCCCAGCGAGAAGTGCCCCGGCGCTATCCAGCGCCATCCGTCCAATACGATCCCGGGTAGAAACCAGCCGACAATGGCCAGCACCGGCCATCGCTATCCGTCCCGATCCAACGCTGGCTGGCATAATATTCAAATACATCCAGTAGAGAAAAAAGTAAGTTGAATTCGACAGACGGTACAAGTTGGTAAAGACGGTCATGGCAGCTTGGTTGACGCGTCACGATGATCATGTGACACAAATTCTTGTTCTTAATTTTCATCATCCATTGTCGTCTCTGCCCCCCTCTCCCGTCATGATTCTACCCACCAGCAACTTGATCCACGTCACTCAGCTCCCCTTTGTTCCGTCGACCCCACACAATTGGCGCCATGTACTGAAGTACTGCATCACAAGGACTGCAAGCCCTAGTTCGCATTTCTTTCTCCATTCGTTACCACCAACGCCGTAATTAGCTGCTTACGTGTTGATGAAGACTGCGACAATGAAGACATTGTCATAGACAACGCCCAGAGGAAGAGCAATCGGATTCAATGGGCTCGCATACAATCTGCAGAGCATCCAAAGTCTCACCAACATCCAATGGCAACGAAAAGGATCGTCTTGAGGTAAAGAAGCGCAGAAAATACGGTAAGCCTATTTTAATTGAGTTCGTATACTGATAGTAGCTGTATTTCACATGCAATTCACTCTAGACCAATGCAAGGTACCGTAACGAGTGCATATCTTTGACTTATGCTGATATCACCCAGACCACGATAATGCTGCTGCCTTAGAGGATAAGCGGACCATCAGTAGTCTCTTTTCACACGCGCCCGTCACCCCGTAGTAAAACCAACTGATCACGTTTATTCTCACGACCCCATGTGCCCTAATAAATTAGAATCTCTTTTGACGCGTCTACGTGCCCGCACGTCGTGTATAATGACCAAAAACAACTATAGATAACATTTGGTTGTTCAGCCCACCAGAAGGATTGGTGCTGTACTGTCAGATTCTGCAAAAACAGCTCCTTATTGCCCCATGACTACCAGCTGGAAGGTGCTGCAAAAATACTCAACAGCCTCTTTGTTTCTTTTCAGCTTTTTGTTCCTTTTGACTGTTAACTGTAGGTATGCAGTAGGAAAGGTGGGTGCAAGTGTTGAGAATGGGATCACGGGAGAATGGAAGGCTGTCTGTCTGTGCTGTCAGGTGGGCTTTTGGGTCAGTTTTTTAGACATATGGTGTGTGGTTGGGGTGTGCCATAGCCAGTAGACGCGTGAAATGAACTTGGTATACGAGACGCGACCTGATCACATGAGCTTCGAACCGTGTGAAAAAGTGCAAATTTTTTTACTACGGGGCGCGCGTGATAGCAGACTATATATATCAATCGACTGTCATTGATAATAGTCTGCCTACGGGAGACTAGACCATCAGGTAAGTCGTAACCTACTTGAACATTTCGTAACTGATAAACTTCTCAGAAATATTGAGAGCAATTGAAACAATGCGTGCGTGCGTCTCACTGTCACTCAATTATGTGTCACTGACTTGTACTCCATTTAGAATTCTGAGGCCGCATAGGGGCATTGGCGATATCGAAGGGGAATGCGAAGCAGGGGCATGGGGTAGGGGCGGAGGAGAAGAGTGGTTGAGGTAGACAGTCTCGGACAGTGAATATTTGAATGTCTGGTAGAGCCGAATAGCATCAGATTTGGACGGCCAAGGATGGCTCAACAAGTGGGATATGGTACATGCCAGATATGGTCGGATGTGGACAGCCGAGGTCGGATTCAGTGAGATATGGTTGGCCTGGAAGGAAAACGTCTGACCAAATCCAACCTCACCTGGCTAAATCTGTACATGACAGATCTGGACGGATAGAGTCAGATAGCGCCGGGGCACTTTTCGCTGGGCTAGTCCAGACCCACAACTCCAGAATTCCCCTCTCAGCAGTAACAGTAGTCGCTTTGGGTTGTCGCCTGAACCGAGTTTCAACTGGTTCGCGGGTGATCCCGGTGATCCCGTCATTCGTCTTCCGTCCATCGTCGCAGGACCCGTTCAAAATCAGTTTTCGAGGGTGACAGCGGGCTGTCGGTTACGGGTACGAGCCCTAATTAGAACAGGCAACCAACAGTGACCGTCACCTGACACTCCAGCGAGAGCATTTCAATTCTCCAACTTTGAGCCCCATACCGAACAGCTTTCATCAATCTCGTATGTCCGGTACTAGCAACACGTCAGTCAACCCACTGTGACAAACAAGCAACTTACTAAAGGACCTTGTCCCATCCCCTTCATGCTTCCCCGCGACAGAGGGAATAAGATGCACCTGCACCCTCGACCAATCCCATTTCCGCGCCAAATCTTCAATAGACTGAAGAGGAAGAATGCGTTTCTATACCAAATGTCAGCAGATGACGAGGAAAACATGAGGAAAACATACATCTTGTTTCACCATCGTCTCCAACGCAGGCCGGACATGGACCGCATCCAACACACGCTGCAAAACAAACGGAAACGCTTCAGGATCATTCTCAGGATTCGCAGGTTGACGTGAAGGGAGATCTTGGAGCCAAACAAACTGGGTGAAAACGTTGGTTGGTTGGATTCTTCAAGTCAACTGGGAAACTAACGTTTTCTATCTCGCGCCAGTCATAGGGGACGAGATTGGCTGTTGAGACGACAACCCTTAGTCGGCCTGATTTGTAGAATAACTGGGAAACGTTGCAGTTGAGGACGAGGTGGGATTCGAGCTTACTAGCATGAACTGCCGACACCGTTAGTGCAATTGGTGAAGCGGTGGATGTTTACCTTCATATGCATGGTTCCATAGCCGTTGGCAAGGAAAGGTGTAGTTTTGATCCAATTCGGTAGTATATTCTTGATACTCGCATTTCCGGATGCATCGGGCTGATTGACCATAATGACCGGAACAGAGGGATCGAAGAACTCATAAATCCAAGGAAAATCAATAGCATAAGTAGACATGATGGCAAATGCTACTTCATCTCTCTGGTTAGGTGATCAGAGGACCTTTTGTTTGTCAATTCCGAGACGACTAACCTTGCCAAGTACTTCGGTAAGCCTAAACATGAGTTTCCGATCCTTCCTGGGATTACAAAATTGGTTGGCTATGGGACGGTATTCCCCATCCCAGAACATCTCTTCGCGGATCGTGGCGTCTGGTGTGTCAGCAGGAATCGAACGAGAAGTGACATTGGGTCGTTTCGCAACCGGTTCTGAAACTCGAGATGGTCCACTGCTAGGCCCATCATCAGTCCGCGTTCGTTTGCTTTGACGCTGTAGCCGCTCTTGTTCCAATCGAGCTCTGTCTGATAAGAAACCGTTGGTATTTGATGAAATAGGAGGCGTGTCAACTCGAGACAATTCCATAGCTTGTTGTAATTGTTGTTCATAGAGCACATCTTCATCCTCGTATTCGTCGTTGTCAGGTTCTTTGTTTCGATTGCCACTGGCGACGGACGACTGGTTTAAACTGAGGGCTATTGCTCTGTGAATGTGTTAGGGTGCATATAGAGAGAATGGGAGCGTTGCCTTTGAATTTCGTCGTCGTCGAAGCCGTCCATGATGATAGAAGGGGCCAAATTCGGCAAGCTGGCATCTGTCACGTCACATGAGCTGTCACGTAGCGCGACCTTCAAACCTTGGCCATGATGTTTCTGTCGTCGACCCGTTTTTTTCAAGTACAGGAGCAGAACGAACCGTCTAGCAGCTAATTGAGCTGGCGTGCAAGTACGAGCTCCCTGAGCCAAGACTTTGTTTCGACTTTTAACCACGCCTCAGTTGACAATCCTCTACTATGTATATGGCTAGATTCTTCTCAGACTTTG
>QLOY01000585.1:0-18466 GCA_003313965.1 Megacollybia marginata | reverse complement strand
CCGATCCTGATCCCCCCGAAGCACCAGCACCCTCTGTACTGCTACTACTACTACTACTCTGAATCGGAGGTGCACCAGACGTAACGTGGAGTTCTGCAGCTGGGCCTTTGTGGCTTGACGTTCGGGATAAGGGAAAAGGCGACGGAAGAGCGGAGTGATCTGGCGAGAGTGGGGTGTACGGAAGCGGGGTTGCGGAGGGGAAATCTCGAGCGGTGGATTCCTATTCCAACCAACGTAAATCAAATTTGTAAGAGAGGGCCAAGGCTTACTGAGGTAGACAAGCTAAGCTTGGACGGGACATAATGTGGATGCAACAAGTGGTCTGCGACTGGCGGTGTATGTGGCGGTGCAGGACTCGCCGTACCAGACGACGAAGACCGACTGGCCGATGGTCGTTTCGGTGCAAGTATACTCCCCAACGCAAGTCTAAGAGCATCTCTATGCTGATTGGTCCAATGTGCTGAATGCTCAGGATACGATTCGTTGCCTGTCGCAATTCCAACATTCACTGGAGGTTTTCGTTGTATTTGTGGGGAGGATTGGACCATTGCGATAAACAGATGTTGTTGTGGAAGCGATGGGATAAAACGAGGTTGGTTGGCCAATAGGGAGCAGACCAACCGTTGTGGTGGGAGTCATGTGCGTTTGCCAACCGATGATTCCCAATTGGGAATCGATGGGTTTGTGCTGTTCCTCTCAGTGGCCCATCACGAGTGGATGGGCATGTGGACGTGTTCCGTCGAGTCACTCGTAGATAAGTGAAGTGGGATTAGACAGTAAGAGCGCGTATAGGCTCTGAATCGGCCGAATGCGGGATTTGGTCCACCACAGTCTAGCGGATGCCCGGACGGCGGACAGGTCCTAGGCTAGGGCCTCCTAGGGCTCTGGCGCAAAGCCACCTCGATTTAGGTCTCAATTACGGGGTCCCATATCGCTAGGCTTGCCATACTGTGACGCGTGCCGAAAAAGCCGAAAACACGAAGCATAGCCGTTTTTTCGGCATTTGCTGCTCGTCCGACTAAATCGACAGCTAACATTGTATTTCCTACCAGCCAGTCAAACTATGCACTGATCTTACGGCCCTCGCGACACTCCCAAACTCGCTGATTGGTTGGCTCAAAACCACCGAAAAATTCCGCCGGCCGCCGGGAATTTTCGATTTTCGCCACAGAGCTTTCCAGGTCCTCGGACCCCTATCTACGTGAATCGATGCTTCCAAAAGACCATAGACGTGCATATCTAAGACGGTCCCCGTCTTTGTGCTGTCCCATCACGAGTTACTGTCCATGTGGACGCGGACTGGTACGTTGTGCCGAGTCATAGATAAGGTGGGACTGGACGGTAAGAGAGCGTACCACTGGCATAGCTCGGCTGAATGCGAGATTAGGGCGTCAACCAGTCGGTCAGCGTTCCGCTAACATTGTATCGTTCAAGACACTTTCCTATCATCTCTCTTCCAAGTCCCGCGTCAGGTCACTTCCCTTCTCCCACCTCAGCTGGGTCTGAACATCTTATTCTGAATCATGCCTATTCTTGCATTGTGACTTGCAGTCAATGCGGTGCCCACAAGGTAAGTAAGTAATCCAAATCCCTTTCGCAAGCACTCACTTGAACCCTGCCTCAGTGCCCGTACCTTTTGTCACTGGGCCAGCCCACAGTCAATATGACCTTCTTCAGACATTAACAAAAGCCTGGGTGAGTATCCCAGTCGCTCTCGCCATCTAGTATCTTACTTCGAACACGTGCAGAGTATCAATTGGGTGATATCTCCAATTCTCCCTGCACGAAAGGTATGTGTTCTCCCTCATTCAATTGGTCGGCAGCCTGGGAGTTATCAAGCTACTCTCTTACCAGGGAGGCATTGTCCAATTTCGCTTTACCAAATACGGAATGCGGAATGTGGAATGCGGTCCCTTACAATGAACCTACTTGGAGGTGTCCCGGCTGTAATGGCAAGGAGTTCAAAGAACGGGATATACCTGATAGACCATGTCCGTCACGGTAAAAGTACCCTTTGAAAGTATGTACCCTCCGGTATGTGTACAACTTTGCCTCCAACACCCAGATACTAATCGATCTACAGGTGTCACCTTCCGGTCCTTTCACCTATCCGATTCTGAGAGAGAAGAACGTACGTCTATTTTACAGTTTGGATTTAAGTAACCCTACTAGGGGAGTCCGTTTGCAAGATGCAACAAGGTTTTCATTGAAGAGCTCCAGAAACACTTTATACCTTCGTGCCTTTTACGTTTATCAAAGTCAACTCGCATCAGATTCTAGTACAACACAACACCTCGATTCTAGAGTTCCACCAATTCTCCGGTTGCACATCTAATCGCCGCGTGATGCCATGCCTTACGTGCATCTCCGTCTCGTTAGGCTCGTCTCTCCCTATTTTGGTTCATAAATGAATTTATTCTTCTCGCTCGTCAACTCCCCTCGCGTTCGGACGCTTATAGACCAATGAACGTGCTAAAAGACCGAATGATCCGTTTCCTGCCGGTCTCAATTTAGAGAAACCGCCACCTTCGGGAGATGGTCATGATATCTCTCGGCAAAGATCACTTTCAAGTTCGAAATCTATTTAAGGAGGATGTACTTTGAGTTGTACACATCCTTTTCTCCCCTTCTTCACGATGTCCGATTTCAATCCTAACCTGCATTCGTCGATCGGTATGCGGGGCTTGCAATACCTTCTAGCAACCCCTATCTGACTGTCGTTGTCTTCTAGGTGCGTTAGAAATCGGAGGTGAGTAGCGTACTTCTTTCCCGATCTCATGTCTCTAAGGAGAATGTACCATTTCAGTCGTCATCTCAACGCTCTTGTTCGGGATGCTTACGCTGCAAGTCTACATGTACTACTCCAACTTTAGCTCCGACACACTTAGCACCAAAATGCAGGTAATTAACTCTCTACATCCTCAACCCTAACTTGTGATGTCCCCAGGTCGCATTCGTATGGTGAGTCTTTCAACCACATCACCCTTAACACTGATCGTCACCTAGGTTCTGTGAACTAGCAAGCGCAATCTGTGTGGCACACGCAATATACCTCATCTCAGTTACTCACTACGGAGACAAAGAATTTATGATCAAAACCCCCCTCACCATAGCCATTGGAATTATCTTCGCAAGCTTCATCCCTCCGATAGTTCACACACACTTTGCCCTGCGGGTTTACAAGCTTTCCAATAAAACTTCCATCCCGATTCTTTCGATCGTTCTTTCGTTCCTAAGTTGGGCAGGACTTTTTATAGCAGGAGTGAACGCAACCAAAATGGTTACTCTTGCGGAATATGTCAATCAGTGGAGTTGGATCTTGACCACGAATGCTGTTTTGAGGATTATTAATGATGTGCTGACTACAGTAACGTTGGTTGCGTATCTTTGTTGGCGAAGGGGGGCTGGATACTCGAGGTTAGCATCTATCTATTTCACTTGGATGGTTTCTCTGACGGTTGGATAGTACACTGCCGATGATGGATAAGATGATTGAATGGTCAATAGGTGGATTTCAACAGATTCTTTCCGTCGTGTGAAGAAGCTGATTATTGCTGTAGAGACTGGGTTTATCACAGGGTGGGTTGATTGACAGACTTCAACTCACTGCTGACTAATGATAATCCTTCGATCAGAGTTGCTAGTGTCGCGATGATCATCTGCGTAAGTTATCTGGTTCTCATCATGATATGGATGCAAAGCTCATATGCCTACAAGTTTCTTACCATGCAGAATAATGGTAAGGAAGTCTTTTATCATAATTGGTTCTCCGATTACATGGTATAGAGATCTGGATTGGAATTCTCATGGTTATTTCGCGTCGTACGTCTATCCATCATCCAAATCAACTCATTCACTTACCCGACTCGGAAGTATACGCGAATTCCTACATGGCTGCGTATGTTGCCTTCCTGTCATCAAGGAAGCCATTGACGTCATAGACTCAACTCTCGACTGACTCTCCGCGCAATGAAACCAGATATAGTCTACATCAGTGATCAAGCCCGAATCAGTTATCGACCTCCGGTCCGAAACCTTCCTTCTTCTCTCTTTGTAGACTAACTTCGAGATAAGCCACAAATTAACATTCCGGCTGGAATCCAGGTTGAGTTCACCAAGACTGTGCTTACGGAGGTAGAGGTGTGCGAAGACTCGGATACCGCAGTAAGGAGTCCGAGTCGACCAAATCACACGGTGAGTCACTTGCGCAATCGTCATGAATTGTTACAAGCTTGTTTCAGAATGATCGGACTGCGAGAGAATTCTCAGAGCCTGGATATTCCACATCGCACCACTCACGCGGTGACCGTGGATTAACTCGAATTACGGACTATGCATAGACAGTACTTATGATTGAACGATAAATTTATAGAGACTGGTAAAACATGAGAATATGGGCATTGGAATCCGAAGTAACCAAAGTTTTTGATAACTTCAGTGACAAATATTACACAGGTCAGGCGTAGTCTGTTGTAAGCAGACAATACACGATCGTGACAGTTTTGTGATGCGGTGCTGAAGGTAAGTGTGATTTTCCATTTGAGCCACCTTGGTACCAGCTGTAAAAAGATCATACACATATGTATCGCTCTCTAGTCAGGGTCACAGTGCAATGTGTACGACTGATCCGTGACGAGGCAGCCCAAACTAATGCTTTCTATCTCTTCAAATCTCTCGTACGAACACCTGCCAGCGTTTCAGATCCCACTGTGTCTTGTATGCCGGACACAGGGACGCGCTGATGATCCTGCAGACAGCATACCAAACCTCAGGTGGAGTACAGAAAAACAACTACACATACCTGAGATGCCATCGCATTCCCCATCCTCACAAGTACACGCATCTCTGTTTCTTTTTTCTGATACACCCTGCTGAAAACTCATGCATCGAATTGGGACTCATTTGTCGAGTGGGACTCTATGACCTGTTTAGTTAGTGTTCATGGCATTATTCTGTCCTTGGTACTCCATAGAATCATTGGAGCTCAGGGTTTTATTCATTCAAGACATATCCGAAGTACTTTCATTTGCTCGTGTGTTAGGATTTTTGTTTGAAGCTTGAGAAGAGATGCTCCGGGATTGAAGTGCTTTGTTAGACCTGAGGCAGGTCTCAATGGCCGCATTGGTTGAAGTCGAAAGAAAAATGTTAGCGAGATGCAACGCCGGATCACTAGCAACGACATCGAAAGTTCTGATGTTGCTATCTGTTTCGTAGTTCTGTTTTGAGTGGATGGAAGATACAATCCTCACATTCGAGCAAGTTCTGGTGTTGTATGAGTTTCCAAGCGAGGTAGGTCCAGGAAGAAAACTGCGTGGCGCTAGCAGGGGTCGAAACCTTGATGTTTAAAGGAAAAGTAGAATATGGGGAAAGATGGCTACTGGCCATCTGGGCAACAAGACCATCGACGTGTACGTGCTTCATATCTATATGATGGCCGGGGAAGCTGGGACGGAGGACGGCGGAGATGCGGAGGGTAAAGTTGGGTGAAGGATGAAGCTGTGGCCGAGGAAGTTGATCCGGAAGAATCTGATGGTGGAAGGATGGAAGGAAGGAAGTGTATACACAGCATGGTCCACTTGTGAACGCCGGAAAGTCCCTAACAACAGTCGTAGATACCGACTACATTGCACATGGGTTATCTAACCCCAGTCAACATGCTACAACCTCAACCAGCCGGCCACATATATGCTACAAGGAGATATTGCAATATCCTGCTAAGTCACTCATTCCACTGACAAGAACCCGTGAGAATATTTGACGGCCACACACAGCTGAATTAGGTATTCATTGTCAGCAGCTCATATATATTGCTGTTTGTCACTGGGGGCTATTTCAGGCTATCACTATTTGAAACCTTTTGGTAACCTGGAGGCTCTTGGATGCTCTATATTCATCAAAAAAAATCAACATACAAAAAAATTTTAAGACTCCGGCACCCTAGTGACAAGGCTTCTTGAATCTGTCCATCTGCCATTCGGCTTGACGAAGAGCCCTCATCAGATCATGCCTAGTGATGAGTTTGCTTCTTCCAACAACTTGGAGTGCTGCTCGATAGGATGTTTTGCTTTGTCTGCTAGTGCGTCTTCCGTTTCTTGCAAATGAACTCCGCTGACCTCGTTCAGTGTCCTATTAGCATTGTGGTCAATCGCGCTCGTTGATTGCTTTAACGTTACTGTGGACCCTCCCTCGCCTCTTGCTTTCAATGCATTCACTGCTACCTGGCATCGCGATCTCGTTGAAGACCCACCGACTCAGACTCAGGGCGGTGTTGACCTGACACTCTTTTACCCCAATGGAACTAATATTACCTTTACCTTTCCCGTGCAAGGTCTCAACCAGGGGAATGTCTCAATGGTCGCGGGTGAACCTGGGTAAGCCATCAAACGCACATTCTGCACGAGCTAAGTAGAACCTAGTCCATACCAAATTAGCGTTTATGAGTAGGTTTCCATGCAGCTAACGGCTCTCGTCTAAATCGATGTCAAGAGATTCATACTACACAGACATTATTACTTACGGCTCTTTCTCAGTGGTGTCTGATCCTGCCGGAGGTACTACTTCGTCTGCGACGTATGTTAGCCAACTCTTGCATACATCAATGACGATTCTCTCAGGATGAGGAACTCTTCCACACAATCAGCGACCGATACCACTCTTCGATCGATTACCAATGCCACGTCGGTGTTTACTTCCGACCCTATCATACCTGATTCCTCTCAAGATCGACGACACCAAGTTTAAGCTCGGGATCTGCAGACTCAATCTTGCCCTCGAAAACTAGCACAAGGTAAGCATTCCAACGATGTCCCTTTGACTGTGCCGCGAATACCACGCAAAGTTCGTCATCACCGACAGTCCCAGTTCAACAGTCCCAGTCGACAAAAACACCCATTATAATCGGAGTTGCTCTTGCCATAGTAGTTCTATTCACGATCATAGCTGCTTTCTTTATCTTACGGAAGCGGCGGAGATGGCTTCCCAATACATCCCTTCAGATTCATCCTTTTTTTCCAGAGCAATCCGCAAGCAATACTTCAGGCGGATCATCAGGTAATCCATTGCTCATTCCTGTGAAACATAACTGATATGAAACAGGTTTAATTGTTACGTCTGGATCAACAAATCCAGAAGCCACGGGCGGGTCACCATCAGATATAAATGAAAAAACCTATAGAAATAGCGCTCTCCCTGACTCAGACAGGCTTCCACTATCTCCCCGTGCATCAACTGTCCCCACTGAACGACAACTTCAACTCCAAGCTCAGGAAAAAGAGCTTTTGAGTAGGATTGCTGATTCAACTCGGACTGTTGCGGAACTTTCAACCTCAGCAACGGGTGGTGACGGGACTACCCAGGCAGGAAATTCAATGCAAACGTTACTTGGTGATGCTTTGAGAGATATTGAGAGATTAAAGGAAGAGATTGCGTGGTTGAGGGAGCAGAGAGAGTCGGATTGGCCAAGGGGATCTACGGATGTGCTTCCTCCTCCGTATCACTCTGAAAGGTTATCTGAGGTCGTCAGTTGAAGATATTAGCCTTGGTTAGATACTGATAGTAGCGATTCGAGTTTTACATGTACAAGTATATACGTCCATCTATGTAAAATTACATCAACCTGTTTTTAAAGTCAACTTCTGTCGAGTGCGGGTTCATAGATTATTGTAGGTTGTAGAGATGCAGGCGTAGCCACGATAGTGGGTAACATGTTTTCAGGAGGAAGCACACGCTGCCTAAGCTGATGGTATACTACCTCAGACTGTGGGAGAGAGAGAGGACTCAGCTTCAATCTAGAAGGTATCTGTCAACTTTGAGACGAGTCTCCGTTTGTGGGCATGGGCTTTCGGATGTGTTTCCGCCTCCGTACTACTTCATCCGTGTCACGAGGTGGAAGATGCGATGATTTGATGTTTGCAAGTTGACATTAGACTTTATTAGAATATAAGCTCGTCGTGTCAGTATCGTGTCATTAGACCGACAGGAGCACCTTCATGAACACATGTACATACAGTGACCAGTCAAGAGTACACCAGTAAGTCAATTTCTTTCGAGCGATTCAGACAAGTGTTCTCAAGAATATGAGAACTGATCGAATTCCCAAGGCGTTTCGAAGATCCACAGACGAAAAAACACCCATCATAATCGGAGTTCTTGTCATAGTCCGGTTCACGACCATGGCTGCTTTCCTTATCTTACGGAAACGGCAGGGACAGCTTCCCAGTACATCCCTTCAGATTCATCCTTTTTCTCCAGAGCAGGTAATCCATTGCTCATTTCTGTAAAATGAAACAGCGACTTCTGTATCAACGAATCCAAGCGCCGATGTCGACTCGTAGATTCGATGGGAGTGTGCAATGGACAGATAATCTAATTATCAGTACGTTGATCATGTAATTCAGAAAGGGAATCAGACTCTGTAGAAGAAACGAGCAATAGATTTTGTAATTGACACCAAAGGAAACGGCATTGTGACATAAGGATACAGGAGCCTCTATAGAATCATTTGGTCTCAATAATTAAGAGCCCGGACTGCAAATAAAACAGATCAGAAAGGGCATCGACAAACCAGCAGCTTACACGGGAGCAACAGTAGGAGCGGGGCCTGCTTGAGTCGCGATCTTGGGGAATGGCACTGTGTCGCACTAAGATTTCATAATCAATAAACGGTTAAGCGTATAATGAGACTGCTCACAGCTTGCTGTACATTCTCCTGAGAGAAGCTTGACGGGAATTTGATAGAGCTTGTAAGAGCTGCGGGGACCGGCACAACATCCGAGCAGTCGATCAGGTTGGACGGTTGTCCCAAGACTTGAAGCTTGGCCATAGCAGCTTTGAACTGAGTCTGCATGCGCGTTTGGTCATCTGGAAGTATTGAGTGAAACGGGTGAACGAAGTGAGAAGTACTGACTGATCATGAGCTGCCACAAGCAGGCAGTTCGTGAATCTATGAGTCGACCGTTACTTCAAGAAACAAGGACATAATTATCAGATACCACGGGAGAGCTCAAAGTCAGATTGAAGACGCATTTCACCAGCAATAGGCGACAAGACTTCGCCAGATTGGGATCCGTTACTGTTGTCACGTTGTAAGATAGGAAGACCTTGCGGACAAATTAATTACCCAGGGAACAGTGTCCCCTTCAGGAGGACCTCCAAGAAGACTTGAGTGTCGCTGGAACCATTGAGTCAGCATAATGGAGCAAACACGAGTTCACTCACAAAGTACCAACAGTTCTAGGACATCATAAGCATAGATTGAGACGTGTTAAAGGCAAAGACTTACGTGTCGAAGGGAGTTCCGGGAATGGTCTATACATATTGGTCAGTACATTTCCAGAATAAAGTAACGACATCAATACAGGGTCAACAACATCCTGCGAAGCCGGAGTCAGACATGAGCACTCTTAATACTTATTCACACTCACGGCGGCAGCAATACTATGAGAAGCCAACAAGGCAACAACCTCAGAAGCGCTGACGGGTGTTTAGCCGATGAACCGTCGTACAAGCAAAGAATTACTCGAAACCGGCATCTGCGAAACGCTCGAGAATGGCAGTGACGCTATCTGCGCCCAACTGAGACAATCAGATACTATAGAGCGTAGACACTAACCGGTGGGCTCTGGAACAGTAAGATCTGGGGCTGGAGCCTTTGGTGCGGGACGACCAAACTTGAACTCAAGTCGAGGAGCACCAGGGCAGTTAGCAGCGCCAACTGCAGCTGCTAGATGAACGCTGTACGAGCAGTACTCAGCATGGCTTCCTACAGAATTTAGTACGTACAAGTCACCAGCAGAGAGCTTTGTTTCCTGGAAAACTGGAAACTGCCTCGCAGTGATCTCGTCGATTCTGAAGCAAAGCTCAGCATGGAACTAAACGACATATGATCGCTTACCCGCCGTTGGCATCTGTACACAAAATCAGAATATTCATAATGAGCAGATCTTAGACTCACGGAAGGCTGTTTCGGTGGCGTTGAAGATCAGAATGGAACCGTCGGCACCTCCGCCCCTGAACAAGATTGTGAGCTACTTTCCAAGATATAAAACAAGACATTGCTGACTTTCCGCCTGTAAAGATGTCGCTTAGCTGAACGTTGGAAAAGATATATTGTTATGACGCACCATGAATCGAGAAACCGATCGCGTCATGGAAGGCAAGGCGAACAGCAGAATGAGCCTGACAGAAGTGGTCAGAATACTACTTGAACAGTGACTGTTAGACCTAACCTCCTCACCGCACTCTGCACCATCGAAGAGATCCGTTTGAAGTGTCTCAACGACGGGGAAAAGGGCGCAACAAGCAGCGTTGCTAGTAAGCTGGCCGGTGGCACATCTAACCGACGTGGTGACAGCAGCACCGTCGACGAGGTGGACTGCGGCGAGAGCAAAAGCTACGAAAGAAGCGAAAGCCATCGAGTCGGTGTTGAAGAGACTTGTAAAACCTATGCTGACAACCGAGGTTGGCAAGGTTGGAGGGTTTCAAATCATCTTTTATACCAATAGGTGTCCAAAGACATGAGAAACATGGGCTGTTTCAATTTCAAAGCATACCTTTCCAAGAAACGACGGTAACGAGTAGCCGATGATTTGGAATTGGTATCGAAACAAAAGCCAGCAGTGAGGGACCGAGAGAACGGAATCCACAACCTCGGAGACGAGAAATGGTACACTGGAACAGGCTAAGAAGTTACCACAGACGTGGAAAGTGAAAAGCCGCCAAAAAGACACAGTCTACAACCCAATTTGGTGGTTGAGACACATCCTTGGTTGAGCGTACCCACGCGGACATCTCGGTTCCTTTCTTGGAGGATCGTCAGCACATTACTTCTCACTTTGCTTTGAGCAGTAGGGAAAGGACAGGAGCCAGCATTCACGAAGATCGTCAACGGTCGTCGTTGCTTGTGATGGCCAGAGAATGAGAGAATGGTTGATGACTAATAGCACAGCCACATTTTACCTCCGTTAGGTCCGCTGAGTCTCGGAAGCACTTCGCAAACCGGAAAGTCGGTAAGAGCAGGGACATCGTCAGCCGTATCTCTTCTGTCAACATCTCGCGCTCGCCAATGGATGTGAAAAGACATACATTATCCATCCAATCGCATACGTGGAATTGCAGATTTAGTTACTCAAAATATCTGTACCCGGCCAAAACGGTATATCGACAAGATAGCAAGGTACAAGGCCTCGAGCGCTCTCTACATTCCACGGCGCCACGTTGACGGGATTTTAATCACCAAGTATTGCCTCATTCCTATTAGAGTGTCTCAAACATGAGTGCATAACCGATACAGTACATTCTCTTGAAGTTGTTACTCTCACTGTTTGCAGGCGTGTCACAAATTTAAGTACAAGATTCTCACTAATATCCGTAATTTCAGGTCCTGTAACAACTTGCCAGTGAGAAGGCGAGTTGTATGACAGCGTCGTCATGCATATTGATTATCACTCTCAGTCTTCTCCAAGATTCAGTGATGGCCGCGTGGGTTCATTAATTCATTTGGCCATTTTCACCTCTCTTTCTGTGCCACTCAGCCCTTTCATCCAAACGTAAGTACTTACAGCCGTTTGCAAAAATGATGCTGCAAGTTGTCGCAGATCCCTGGACTTCACAATAAATCAAGAACGACAATTCTCATGGTGCGTTAGCCCTCGACCACTACTTCCCAGTGTGCAGCTGTAACCGGGCTGAGCACGAGGCTCATTATGACTCTGCTTTCATTTCATCAGCATTCACTCTTTGGCGACTCGAATCACGGTTCTGGCGGGCGATCTTGGATTCAATATCTTGTTTACACATGTCAATAATTGCATGTGCACATTCTGATACCTGCATTCCTCCCTCCCATGTTTTGATTCTTATTTCGACTTGCCTTCGGTTTCCGATACTATCATTGTCACGCCCGACCAAATTTGGCAAAACGGTGCCATGTGCAAAGTGGGAGAAGCTTCTCTATGAGATTGAGGGTGCCTTCCAGTAGTGACTCTGGGGGGGGTGAGTATAATCCCTGAAAACAAGCCTGCAAAGGTCAATCAAATTACGGCTTGCTGAAGTTTCATTACCCTGGTCTGATCTGTCTTGGCATCTTACCAATGTCGTCCGGTAACCGGCTCTCTGACAGTGCGAGTCTTGTAGATCATCACCTGGAGTATGGAAGCTATGGAAGGGGTACTTGTTCCTGCACGGATCACAGCCCAAAGTTCTTCCCGGGCTATCATAGACCCGACAGGCTCAGAGAAAAACATTAGACTTGATGGCTTGTGGCGCTGCGCCACAACACCTGTTTCATTTCAGAGTAGGTACAGATAAGCACAGATCAGTTGCCACCAATAGCTTTACATCTGTGAGAGCAATCGACAACCTATCTGCTCGAGCGCATGGCACAGACAAATAGTCTAAACAACCTCGTGCTCTGGTTCGGCGGGGTGTGACAACCGGTGGAAACCGGAGACAAAATAAAGTTCTCTTGGCAAGATGCTCGAAACGATGTCCATATATGTGATTGTTCCTGATTTAACAAGAAAAAATGCCCAGACTCGACAAATCCGCAGCCAACGAAGATTCTAACGATATGATAAGCACCGAAAGCCAAACGCCAGAGGTTTTTCTTTTGCCACTGTATTTCGGTACTGGTTTACAGTACAGCGAGATCTACCGAGATCTACCGAACGGAGACGGAACCGAAAATTTATTAATCACTGAGGCCCCATTCGCTAAAGGTCTAATATTCAATGCTTAGTATTTAGCACGCATGCCTGTTTGATTTCTGACAACTATTCCTGAGCTGGAGCTGCTTCGTGCTGCTTAGGAGTCATACTTCAGGCTGGAAGAACCCAGGACGATATCAATCCGGATCTATCAAGGTTAAAGCGAGTCCCGGCGTACTTCCCAGCTATTTTAAGACTAGGAGTGCTATGCACTAGCTGTCGAGTTTGTTTCTTCAACTCATGCGACGAATGAAAGTTGAGCCGTTCGGAAGCACAGTAAGCGATTCACTATCATGCGAGTCGTTTGCCTCGAAACATGCTTGTTTCCCAGCTAGCTTAAGGGAATAGGTGAGGCGAAGATCATTGACGGGCGATGAGACTGCTACCAATAGCTATATCGGTGGGAAGACCCTGTAGGGGCATTATGGAACAGCTGTAAGCACGGTTTATTGTTGTTCGACGTCGCAATTTTGGACTCGTACACGGTGCAAGTTGATGTACTACTGTAATAATCTTTCTGGCCAGCACTGAGCTCCTCTTTCACTCAATACAGGTAATCCGAACAGCATACAATGGGATGAAACGCGTTTGAATATGATACACGTGATCGCGCCTCAGGCCGAGGCACGTGAGCGTACTCCTTCTCCGAATGCGACTTTCATGTAACTGAACTCTGCGGGCCGCAGGTTGTTCAACAAAGCCCAACGTAAGTCACAAATTGCTTCTTTCTCTAAGAATTGCAGAACAGACTATGAGATGGGCGAGATTCAATGTACCTGAACTCGTACGACGTACGTTGTCTGGACTCGGGGAGCCCAATGAGCCCGAGTGCATATCGATGCCAAAGCAAGAACTCTATTCCAAGCTCCATTTATCATTCTTGAAGATGCCAGTGTAGACGTCGGACGTCTCATTCGAAAAGGAATGACTGAATCCCGAAATGCGCGGACTAGTCATCACCGCTGGGTAGCCTTTACTTCTGACGACTTTCCTTCCACATATCTGGTCCTATCCACCAAACTGGAGCACGACCCGAACTCATGGGATTGGGTCAGCTACGTGTGGATCCCATCGCCCGCCGATGGGGCCTTGCCACGGCACGGAAACCGGCCTCTTGATCGTGGCCCGTATTACAGCAAACGATTGAAAGCTGCACGGAAATGTCCCATATGAATTAGAATATTCATTACTTGCAATAACTACCTACAGGCCTAACTACCTACTTTCGAGTCAGAACAGAAACGCAAGTACCATGTCGCGCAAGACTTTTTTGAGAAAGAAGCATTATGTAAGAATCCAATTCGAGAAAAAGGGAATAAGAAAAAAATGAATCCATATACACTCCTCTCCTATCCTTCACGCTGACCGTCTGTTATTCATCTAAGATCAACACGCCTGAAAGGAGCATTAGCAAGGGGGAAAGAAGAACGCGGGGTTGTACTCACTGCCTAATAGCATCATACAAAAACTTGTAACTCCTCAAATTCCCCTTCAAGCGTCTTATATCAAGACTATACGTATCATTCAACCGATCCAGTCTAGTCAACTCGACACTGAACCGGACTTCATCTCCGATATCTTGTGTTGGAGGACCATACACCGGCTCCGAGGAGGTTCCTGAAGGTGGGATGTGATTAGGGTCAGAGGAAGAAGAAGGGGAGATGGGTGAAACCAAGGACACGTCAGGGTCTTCGAATGATGATGCCGAGGGACCGAGAGGAACCGAAGGGGAAGCGGAAACTTGGGAAGATTGACGACGCATCAAGAGACCTCTTAACATCCCACCTCCTCCACCGGCGTTTAGAGACGCGTTTGAGAGGGACGAGGACGAAGAAGGTAGGGGAAGACCTCTTTTATCGACCTACAACGACATCAGCATCAGCATCATCAAAGAGAAGAAAAGGAAAAGGTCACGCACCCCATTACTCCCCGCACTTCCCACAATCGAAAAAAGCGCCACGTTACTCAAACTCCCCACTCCAGATGCTGTACTCGTCGAAGTACCAGTCCGCTTAATCGTCCCACCCGCTCGTTTAGGCCTAACACACCGAACCTTGAACTCCCCTTCCACACTAACCTCAACACCCATCTCCGCAAGCACCTGTTTAACATGTTTGATAACTTCGGGCGGGGGTTTAGTCGTGATTGTCGACGTGTCGAATGCACCATGGTGGATTCGCAATGCATAACTCGGTCCAGAGGAAGATGACTGAGCGGCTTTGGAATTCGCAGGTGGGGGTTTTGGAGAAGCAGTCGCAGGGCCGCCCACTGTAACGCTGTTTCTGAATCGGTGTATGAAGGAAGGTGTGATGCTCCCGGCTTCCTTCTCCTTCAGAGTAGGAGTGGGAGTAAGCGCCCTGATCGACTTTTTCTCAGGTCCTGGCGTCATCGGAGCGCGAGGAGGAACTGGGACTGTGGGAGTGGGTTCGGAAGGAGAGATGATGCCAACGCTTTCGCGTCCTTTGGACCGCATCCGGAACCACTGCATCACACCTCGAGCTTTCGACGTCGAAGCAGATGCTTTGCCGTCTTCGCTCGCACCATTCGCTACACCTGCATCTGAAACGTAACCCGTAGTAGGAGCTGGTGTAGGGGGAATCCCACTTCTACTAGGTTCGACGGCACTTGCGCTCCCGCTCTCGAGTTGACGTGGCGTAGAAGGCGTTTTAGCAGAAGACCCGCTTCGCCCCCCAATCGCTCGCGAAATGGGCTCGACAATAACAGTAAGTGTGTTTCTTCTCGTCGTTGTCCCCTTCTTAGTTGGCGAAAGCGATTCTCCAGCGGAAACATCTGTCGAAGCAGACGATGCCGAAGTTGAGATTGGAACCGCCTGGGGTTGGGTTTGGGTAGGGGTCGTTGGCGATTCGAGCCCTGAGGAAGTCGAGGAAGATGCACCAAAGATTTTGGCCAACCCACCGAGAGCGCCTGACGCTCCTCGTTTATGTCTGGTTGAAGACGAGGCTGATCCAGGTGCCGAACCTTCTTTATCCTTCTCTGGAGTAGAAGGGCCTTTCTCGAGGGAAGCTGCTGCGATAGCAGCATCGGATCTAACGAATGTGATGGGTGTATCGGGAGGTGTAGCCTCCACATCTGGTCCAGACGGAGAACCGGCAATTGTGATGTAGGGCATTGGGGGCGTGTAAGACACTGTCTCGGGCGTTGTAACAGGCGGAACGGCAACACCTGGATTCGATCGAGTTGTGGCTGGGGGACTGGGGAGTGGTTTTCCAGAAGATCCCTTCCTCTTTCGAGGAGGGCTTTCTGTAGGTGGGCTGGTACGCGAACGTGAGCCGGAACGAGAGCGTTGGCGTTTGGATGTCGACCTCTCGCGTTCTCTGTCTCGGGAATCGTCGTACTCGAGTTGGATGGTGTGTCGTTGGCCACCCGAATTGGCGTGATGGTGATGTTTCTTCTTCGGCGTGGTTTCCTGAGAAGGAAGAGGAGGAGGGACCACACCCGGAGGACCCGCGAATGGATCGTCAATCACCATCGCATCCCCTCGGGAAGGTGGTGAAGCAGAAGCAGGGAATCCAGCTGGAGAGCTGACGCTCGAATCCATCCCAGTTTCGTAGAGAAACTCTCTTGTAGGTGGGCTGGTTGCGTAGCCAGAATCGGTCTTGTAACTCGAATGGCCGCTTCTTCCCATACCGGCGCTGGGAGGAGGAGATTGTGAAGACGAGGGCGAGACCAACGCTTTCATCTGCATCTGATAGGCGCGTCGTTTGGATAGATGCTGTTCCATCGCAGCCCTCTCTAACTCCTCCACCGTCTTTCCGAATGCGGTTGGCTTGCTGCTTTCAACAGCAGCTGCAGACGGCGAAGAATCATATGCAGCGAGCCAAGGATGCTTCATAACCTTCTCCAGGCTCGCTCTCCGTCTCGGATCAGGTACCAACATCAACCGCAAAAGATCCCTCGCGCCTTCGGAGATGTACTCGGGGAAGGAAAGCGGCGTATTGACGATGTATTTGTACAGCAAATTGATATTGTCCCCGTCTGGATTCGCCGGGTCATCGTCAAATGGAAGATAGCCAGCCAACATCGCGTAGAGAATAACTCCACACGACCAGATATCAACGGCACTGCCCACATACAAACCCTCCGAAATAACAAGTTCGGGAGCAGCGTAACAAGGCGAACCACAAGAGGTCTGCATGAGATCATCAGCCTTGTGTTCAAACCTATTGGCAAATCCAAAATCGGTAATGATCACATTCCGGTGTCGGTCCAAAAGCAGATTCTCGAGCTTGAGATCTCGGTGGACAATTTTTTTTTGGTGGATGTACCATACCCCGCTTATAAGCTGTGAAAAGAGCTTCTGAGCGTCGCGTTCTTTAAGATAGCGGTGAGCGAGGATGTGGTCGAACAGCTCCCCGCCGCTGGCATATTCGATGATGATTCCGATGTACTTGTCCGTTTCGATCACGTCGTACAGGCGCACGATGTTCGGGTGTTTGAGTGTCTGGTTGGGTGTTATTTGGCAAGTTAACCAACAAGAATAGTCTTACCCTTAAAACCTCAATCTCCCTTTCGACTTTGCCCATTCGGACGCTGTTATCAACATTTCCCCTCCGAATCAGTTTAACAGCAACTTCTTCACCCCATTGCGAATGCAACCCCAACTTGACCTTCCCAAACTCCCCTTCGCCAAGCGTCTGAAGCAGAAGATACGGTCCAAACTTTGGAATCGTCCGTCGTGGGTGCGCAGAGGCGTACGCTATCGCAGCAGGGTGGGAATAAACATCCATGTATCCATTCGTTTCTTCTCTCTGTTTTCGTGGAGACACCGTGGGCGCTGCTAGACTCGCAGGCCGGGCCACTGACGACGAAGCCGGTATTTGCAGGCTTGTTGAGGATGAGGGAGCCATGTCACTGAGGGCACGTGATTACCACGCAACCAACAATCAACAACAACAATTGACGGAATCGGAAGCGCGTCGCGTAGGCTGTTGGACGTTCTGCTCAACTTGCTAGCTTACACAGAACTACAGTGGTGCTCCTTTGTAACGTTCGACCGCTCTAACCTTCACCGTCGTCGACCTCAGGTTTGATAAGTCAGCTATCACTACCGTGACTCTGTACTACTCTCCCTACAGAAAGCTATGTTTGATGGGCCCGGGCTCTGTGCCTTTTGTTCGGTTAGGTGCGTTGAGATCGCTGAGACCTCGGTCAAAGGAACCCGTCCGATCGGTGTCGGCCACACAATACGACAAGGTGGATCGAGTCGGAGAACCAAACTTTCCTTGATCTTGCGTCTTGGTATTAGTAGGGAGTCGAGTGTTTGTGTGTTACACTGCGAGTGGGTCTAATAAATATGACAAGGTTGAGAATGCCAAGGTTTCTTGAGGGTAGCGACCAAACAAGTAGGAGTAAGAGTGGGCCCAAGTCTTACTGGTGCCAAAGGGTAGTGACCAAAACATGTAGGAGTAAGAGTGGGCACGAGTCTTACTGATGCCAAATCAGCCAAATTTTACATTGACAATTATGTGTTCAAGTGAGAATAAACTGCCAGTGACAAACTACTAAATTTACTCTAAATTGTCTCCTGGATACAGCCGCAAGAAGTTCTCGAGAGTAGCTTTAACAGGGGAAGGCACATTGATCACAGATCCATAACCATATTGATCCACTGCAGACATGTCAACTGTGACAGTTGACCCGTGCTTCGCTAGCTCCGCAACCAAAAGGCTGCTTCGCTGCATTGTGATTTGATCAAGATCACTGCAAATAATTAGTATTCAAGCATAGAATAGAAGGTGGAA
>QLOY01000584.1:0-16973 GCA_003313965.1 Megacollybia marginata | reverse complement strand
TGTCCTTTGACATATACGATTGTATGCCTAAATCGGTCCAGGTAGCTCATCCATCTACCTTGTCATGGTGACGCAATGTGTTTTTGCATCTTAAAAAATTGTAATGCTTTATGATCCGTTACTATATTTATGGGATGACCGACCAACTGATCTTCCCACTTCATCAACGCCTCCAGGACTGCAAGAGTTTCTTGCTCGTATACGAAGTAGTGATGCTGCGCTTTCGTAAACTTCTTGGACATGAATCCAGCTGGCTGACACGTCTGCCAAGTTGGTCCTTGTCCGTACATTGCTCCGACTCCTGATACGGATGCGTCGCATATTACCCATATCGGATCGCTACTCGTAGGATCAATAGGTTTAAGTACTGGCGTCTTTGAACAGATTATCTTAATCTGTTCAAAGCAGCGATCGTGTATCGGTCGCCATTCGAATTCCTGACTATTTGCAGTGATAGCGGATAATGGCCCTGTGTACGCTGAAATATCTGGTAAAAACGGCGCCAGATACTGGATGAGCCCTAGGAACTTCTGCACGTCTTTTAAGTTCCTTGGGGTTCTCCATGACAAGATTTTTCCCATCTTGTCTGTGTCCACATGGATCCCGTCATCATCAATAAGGTGTCCTAAACAGTCCACCTCGTCGGCGTACAATTGTACCTTCGATTCCCGAAGGTAGAATTCGTTTTCCCTAAGAAGACTTAACACCTTCTTTAAGTGCTCTTGGTGCTCTTCTATAGTGTTACTGAATATAAATATGTCGTCGAGATAGACATGGACAAAATGACCTATGCAATCACAAAAGATTTCCGTCATCAATCGCTGGAACGTTGCTGGGGCATTGCAGTCCCCAATTTGCATGACCCTGCTATAGAAGGTCCCGAAGATGGTGGCGAATGCCGTATATTTAACGTATTCCTCATCGACGAGCACTTGCTCGTATGCGTTCGATAGATCAATTTTTGATCTGTATTTCGCCTTAGCCACATCATTTCGTATGGTCTCCTGGTCGGGTAGAGGGGTGACATCATTGAATGTATTATCATTCCTCTTCCGTAGGTCCATCACGGTTCTCAGCGAAAAGTCCTTCTTCGCTATACACAGCATTGGAGCAGCTTGATGCATCTGGCATGGCACCCACCACCCCGCACGAAGGTATTTCTGCACCTTCGCATTCAGTTCTTTCCTTAAGTACGTCGGACACTTAGGAGCGTAATACTGGTACTCCTTGTCGGGATCCTTCAACGGGATCCTGTGTTTCACCGACCATGGAGGTGGTAGCCTCTCTGGTTGTTCCTGGAATATGTCTTCATATTCCTTTACCCACTGCTTTCTTAGCTGGGGTATATCCTCCTCTGAATATTGTTTCGTCTTCCACGGCCCCTTGATCGACGAATCCGTTGGTAGTGGCTCGTTACCCCCTTTCGTTGAATGCATCGACGTGTTCAAAATTGGTTCTCCTTGGGAATTGAGGTGCTCAATTCCTACATTTCCGTCGAGAAGAGAATTCTTCTCTATTTGCGAAACTCTTTGGTTTCGCCTCCCCTGTAGTTTGTTTATTTCTTTCAGTGCCTTCTTCCGTTTCCGCGCACTTAGCTTGTTTGTCTGACCTTTCTTCATAAATGTTGGCAATGATTCATACCATCGTTCCACCGGATCAGTGGGGCGTAATTGGTATTCAAGCATTGTTTTGAAGTCTTCGTACTTCAAATACGCGTCCGCTCTCATGAGTACTGGTAGTTCTACGGGGAGAACCCTATCTCGAGGTATTCTATCCCCCTCGTCCTGTACGACTTGAACTGTTGTTCTCAGTTCTCTCCTTGGATGTCCAGGTGAAGGAGCAGATTCATCTTTCTCCTTGGTGTTATCCGGGGGTTTTTTCCTTCTCTTCCGCTTGCGTTTCCGATACTCCTTTTTTTCTTCACGTTCTTTCAGTCCGGCCAGAGTATCTTGCTCCTCTGGATCCAATTCCTGGGGAGCATTACCTCCACGTTGCTTTCGGTCAACGTCAGTCTTCTTCACAACGCCCGAGCGTTGTTATTCTTGTTTCTCGTTGTGTGATCTTGTTGACTGTCGTATTGCGTATCTACGAGCTACTACCGCTCGTTCCTCTTTCTCCGTCAGACACTCGTATAGTGTTCCGTTATATATACCTCCCACTAGCAGGGCTTCTTCTGCTAGTACCGGTACCAAATCGTACCTTCGCATTGCGATTGTTCCAATGATCGCGTCATATCTATCAATGTTGATCACATCGAAGTAGTTCTCTTCGATCTGCAAGTGACCTATGGTCCACGACGTATACGCTCCTCGATTAATGACGCTGCAGCTTCCGGCGGTGCCTAGCTGCAGCGGGATTTCCTTATCTAGCGCCTCGGCGCCTATCCCCGCTACGCGTGCAAAGTCTGGACTTACCGCATCCGTAGTGCATGCGCTGTCCACCAGGGTTAATGCCAAGAACCCGTTAATCTTGGTGAGGATAACCAGCGGTCGGTTTTCCTCTGGTGTCCGCACTGGCCGCATCAGTGTATAACGAGGTGATGACTTCGTTGGTTGAGTTTCACTACTTGGCTGCACCGTTATCGCTCCGAAGCGAATACCCGAGTATTCAACATTGCCTGTTACCAGGTCTTCCTCCTCCCCAACCTCTACCACTGAGAAAAATGCATTATATTGTTCTGCCTCCGAGGTGTAATACGCCGAATAAAAATCTTCATCCCCTTCAGCGACTCTCACAAGTCGCTCCTCCTGCCCTTGTGCTGCTTCGTGAACACTTGGATCACCATCGTGGTATTGGAAGGCATCCTCCGGGGATGCCGCTCTAGTGAAGAAGTCTTCCGCTTCTTCGTGGTCGTCGTATTGGTCGTCGAATGCAGCTTCTGCCTCGGCCTCCCAATCTGGTTCGTCCACCGTATCTGGTGGATCAAGCTCTATAGGATATGTTGCATGCAATCGTTGTGTTGTCTGCTCATCCGTGGGACATACCTTATGAATTGACCAATGTCCCCGGTATCCGCAATCCTTACATCTTTGGTTCTCATATCCAGCGATTATCGGTGGGTGTTTCTGTCGAGGTGTTCCTCCTCGAGTGGTTTGCGTAGGTTTCTTTTCCGAAACCGCCCTGTGTTGGGTTGTGGGGACTGCGGACTGTGAGCGTCCGAATCCAGTTGCTGTTGGGCCACGTGAACTACCTCGTGGCACCGTGGGTATCCCCGCATTCCCCACCCCACTTCTATTCGGACCGGTTACCGGTCCTGGTGTTGTTGACGGTCGAGACGATGCTTGTCTCGCATTCGACAGTACTGCCGTCTGCGATTTGGATACAAATCGCACTCCAGGGGTAGCTGATCGACTATAGGCTCTGTACGATGTATTGTTGGTACGCGACAACGGTCCATATCCTATTCCGGTTGCCGATGCATTTGCTCCCCCCGCTCGCCGGTCTGTAGCGAAACGCACTCGATTTCGCTGAGTTTGTTCTGCTTGTATGGTGGCATCAAACAATTCTTTCATACTGGATGCCTCTGGAGTATGGCTAAACAGCAATACTTGGTCGTTAATCTCCTTGGGTAACCCTTTCAAGAATTTCATCTTGAAGGAATATGGGTCCGGCGGTTGCACCATATTGTTTGTGGCCAGTTCGAGTCGTGTATACCACTCGAACACGTCAGTACCAAATCGTGCGGTTTGATACTCCTTCGCGGCTTGTTCAATTGCCGTTGGCGATACAAATTGGATGAACAGTGCCATCACAACTCGAATGATTGTCCAATCAAGTATCCGTGCGTTAGGGCCATCGACATGATTTGTCCACCATCGGGACGCGTGGTCCTTCATATGCGTCCCTAAATGTGAGAGGCACTCGTTCTCTCGCTGTTCCCCTCCTAGATGGTTCAACCTTGCCCAGCATAGGAACGATGTCAAAAAGAGTTTGAACTTCACATAGTTCGACTCTCCGTTCCACCCATCCACAGGTGCCACTTTCACCACAGGATAACGTTTGTTATCGTCATTAGCAGTTACTACCTCCCCGAGTGCCCGCTGTATGAGGGAACAGTATCGTTCCCATGTTCTTCGTAAGTAGTCTTTCCAGACTACTCCATGCTGCATCATCGGGTGATACTGCTGATTCACCTCCGTACTATCACCGTACATGCTCACTACCCCTGCTGCAAACCGAATATCATCGTCACCAGGATGGGGTGTCTTATCCCTTCCATCCATAGTCTCACTCACTTGACGACCGGCTTGATCGTTCCCTGGATTACTTCTCCCATCGTGGGTACTGCACTGATCTGGGGACGGTTCTCTATCCGGTTCCCCACCTGGCGGTCCTCCACCTGGCGGTCCTCCACCTGGCGGTCCTCCACCTGGCGGTCCTCCACCTGGCGGTCCTCCACCTGGCGGTCCTCCCCCTGGTGGTCCTCCCCCTGGTGGTCCTCCCCCTGGTGGTCCTCCCCCTGGTGGTCCTCCCCCTGGTGGTCCTCCACCTGGTGGTCCTCCACCTGGTGGTCCTCCACCTGGTGGTCCTCCACCTGGTGGTCCTCCATCCGGTCCTTGTCTTGACGGCCCTCCTATATTTCCCCTGCCCGGTGGATTCCCCCTTGGGTTATCTCGATGATCTGGATTCCCTGATCGTTCTGGTGGTCCTCTCCCGGGGTCACCTCCACCTCCTCCTCGTCCTGGCGGTCCTCCTCCTGGAGGTCCTCTAGGAGGTCCTGGTGGAGGTCGTCCTCCTCCACTTGGGGTGCGTTCCGGGCTCGGTGGTTTCGACTGGGGGTCTGACTGCGTATAACTATTCGTGGACGGTGGTCCCTTCTCTGGTCGTTTCTTGGTATAATCCTTTATACCCACTGGTTCGGGAACTACTTGTTTCCCTTTCAACTAACGCTTTTTTGCTCGGTAGCGAATCACTCCTCCTGCATATTCTTGACGAGCCTTTAACGTATTCTCGTCCCATACACTGTATGGTATAGCGTCTGCTCCCCATTCTATTCCTTGATCCATATGGAAGCGCTCCCTTCCTTCCATTTGATTTTGGAATCGTTCCATCTGCCATTTAATGCGAGTGGGTAGATTTGGTCCGATCCCGTACCCCACCGTCATCTCACTCGGATCATCTGAGAATTCCATCTCCTCAGCATTTGGCACTGGCTTCGTCTTGGCGATATCGTTCTGACGTATCGCCCATATATTTTGCATATATGATAACACTGTTCCGTTGCCTTTATCTTGCCATCCTGTTACATTCTTTGCTCCATAGTATATTGCTCTGTTGAGCACTTCAATGGGAAGCCCATTGTCTTTGAACGATTTCAAGTCGTCTGCGCCGATGATCCACTCATCAACTCCCCAATGCCTTTTGTTTGCATTTACTGCCCACGTTGCCATGTCAATGTTGGTATTAATCATCCAGTCCGTCCTCCCTTTCACCCATGACCTGTAACGATACCAAGCATCGTTAAGTTCGCGAATCTTTTCAGCTTCGCCTTCCAGTACTCCTCGTAGCAAGGATATTACCTCTGCGATGAGGTAGTATTCTCCATGGCGTCTCCTGTCTGGAAACGTTTCCGCTTCCTCTGTCCAGTCAGGAATCCCTATATTTCCCAATTCATAATTACGATAGAACCTGGCTATCGTCGCAATCTCCTCTCGGGTTCCTTCCAATATACACGACAAATCTTTCATTTGTCTCGTCATGGTATTCCACACCTGTGGATCGTTTTTCTCATCATACTCCGGCTTCACCTTGGGTGGTTGTCTCGAGCGTTTGCTCAACCCAACGACTTCCCCCCACCCGTCTTGGTCAGTTTGTAAAGTTTCAGCTGGCGTACCCTCTCCCCCTGCACTCGGTCTTACCACTTCTTTATCTAACGATGAGGATTGTCCTTGTCATTTTGGGTGCGAGGACACGCTTTCCAGTTGCGGTGTCACTTCACTAGCCTCAGGGGTCTCGGAGACTCGCTCGACGATAGCCGCGTATCGTTCGATTAAATGAATGGGGCGGAGACTCGTACGTCGTTTGCTGCTGGATATACGATTATTGTTTGGCTTATTGTATGTTGGGTATACGGGTGAAGAAACTGGACCAGGTAATGATATTTTTTCTGGGTTTTGTTAGCTGTTTAATGGGGTATTATCGCCATAGAACACGTCCGGGTATTGCAGCAATGGTGGCTCAGAAAACGTCTCCATCGTTTGGATGGTTGGTACTTGATACGGCCACTCTGGTGAGCGCGAACTTGCTCGCCCTTCTGGTTCATTTAGCGTTTGTTGTGACTGGCTAATAAACCGGGCTAAGTCCTCCTCGTATGCGAGTTCACCTCTCGTCTTTGTCGACGTTGGGATATATGTTGCGCCTGACCGCAACGTTCTAGGTGGCAGCTTTGTAGCTTCCAATAACGTTTTATTCATCCTTTAAAGGTAAGTGAAAAAATGTGTAACCGTACTTACTCGTATATGGAATGGTATTCCCACTAATTGCTGACACGCCTGCTTCACTAGACCAAATATATTGGGTGAATAAGATGTACGATAGCAAGGAGTGACGGTAAGTAATAGTTATGGTCAGGTGACCGTTGTAAGTAATAAGCGAGCGTGTATATTATCTAAGGGAACCGTTACACTTCTCCAGCTCCTTGTTGCGTTGCTGGCGACGATTTCATTTGTTTGTTGCCTGCTTCCCTTCTCAACAGGCAGGAAAGGGGTAGACGATGATGGATCAAAAGCTTCTGTTAGGGGGGGATGCTCTGCAATGTTGGCAGACTTGGATAGTTGCTGAATGAGCTTCCAAGATGGCACCTCAGTCAAGTGGCTCAACAGAATGGATTTATATGGAGGTTCACCCCAATAGATGATAAGGGGCATGTTGAATGCACTCAACACCGAAAGGATCCAAGTGGGCAATATGTATTTGGTGAAGTCAATAATAGCACCGACACGAGGGATTTGTCGAGAGCAGAGTGCCTCAAGGGCTGCAAGAAATTGAGGGTGTATCTCAGCCATCTCAATGACTTTGTTACGCCATGAGACAGGAGCGGAATGTTCTGACTGGATGCAAACAGTCCTCGACTTCTCCAATGCCAAAATTAGCATACAGATGAATGCGAGCAAAGGGTGAAATGCGTCCTGGGAATGGATCGCCACTTCAACTGCAGCATATCGTGTTTTATGCATGAACTTGTATCCATAGCAGTGTGGAGGGAGCCAATGATTGGAGGAGACGGGAACCTTATTTTCCTTCAGCATTGTACATGCAGTACACCTCAGTGAGGTCTCTAACGAGACCCAGCATTTTCAAACACTTTGTTCTAATATGAAAGCCCCTTTCCCTGCCCTAACTATTGGAATCGTTTCACGTGTGTAGTCTAGACTGCTAAGCAAGTGTGCATCAAATGACGGATGCAACATGAGTAGAGCCATGAAGACTGAGTCCTCTGGGAGCCAACTGATAGTCCATGATTCAGGAAAAGTAGACAGAGAGCATGCAAGAATGTATGAATGGTTTGGAATGTTATGTTTGGAGGTCCCGAAATGCAGCTAAAAACATGCTTTGTGTCAAAAACAGTGTATGTGCCATTGGACTTGCAGGACCCGGGAAAAGCAGAGATTCTTTTCATGGTTTTGCCCTGAAAGAAGTTCTACAAGGGTTACATGCACCAGTAGGATGCACCTTTCAAACTGGACAACTGGAGACTTATGTTGGATTAGATCAAAACATGTGTTGAAGCAGAAAGAAAACAACACGTTTCCGAAGTTCAACATCAGAAACAGTGTCAGATTTGAAAATGCAGGTCGAACACGATGTTGAAGATACAATACAAATAGTGACAAACATTTGCTAACACACATATATAGCAGTTTGAATATCAATCACAAGAAAGCAGTTTATCAATAATAGTTAGAATACAGCTTCAAGCTTCAAGCACAATTCTACAAGTCTATGATTGAAAGTTGGATGGTCGGAAAGTTGAGGGCAATGGCATCGTGAATGTGGTTTGTGCTAGCTACAGGCAGCCCCCATACGTCAACGCGCTCCAGGCATGGCACATTGGCAAAAGACTGGAGTATCCATGGCTTAAGTAATCTCAGCAGCGCAACAACCGCATTGACGAGACGAGTGCATCCTTATGGGTGTATTTCCCTAGCCCTTTTATTGTCAACCTCTGAACTCTTTCCATACCCTTGAGAGGTAAAGGCAGCATCTGAAAACTGCGCATATTCAGAGGCAGGAGAGAAATGTAGATAATGCGAGGCTTTGTGAGTTGAAAACACTGCCCCAGCCTCCGAAATTATACTGTCGTGCTATAGGAAGTTGATTCGCACTTGTTGTGGTCTGGAATGAGTTCTAGCGTGATCAACTTGGGTACTACTAGGTGAACTAGTAGTGCTGCGACGAAAGAAACATTCCCGAATATGCGATACATGGATGTAGTGACGCGGTCAGGACAAAGAGTCTGAGCAGAAGGTGGTTTTCCACTGGTTTGGTTGAGCTCGAGGGAGATCAGCTTCAGACAGCTGCACAGAAGTTTGACCGCGGACGCAACAGAAAACACCCCCTGTAATTGAACAGTTTCAATCTTCGCAAAAGCCAGCTTCACAATGATATCCGAGCACGGTATGTATGCTTCTGGCATAGGTAGAAGGGATGGGAGGTGGAAAGATACAAGAGAGTCTTTCAAAAAGGAGAGAAATTGACAGAACGGGGAAGATTTGATTGAACAGGACTGTATCATTAGGGAGCAGATTGTAGGTACAGCACTTTTGGGCCAAGGCGGAATACACCTGTCATTGATTTCGCAACCTGAAAGATAGATGACTGCGGGATGGGCCAGATGCAGAGCTATGAACAGCTCTTGGATATCTCACGCACGAAACTGCCCCTGTCTTAGTCAGACGAATTCTATGAAGATTTTTGTTGCAGGATGCATCTGGTTGTTCAAGAAATGAATGAAGACATACAGCTCGGTGCCTGTTCGAATTGCCGCATGAATACTGCCATACATCAGCATTTCCACGTTGGAGTGAACGAGTGCAGTGTGGAGAGCAGATAGGCTTGTGAGTATGAGCATATGCTGACATCCATTCTCGTAATGGGGAAGTGAGATCTGTTGACGAAAGGCATATGAGAATACCCGACGCAGATGGTTGGAGGTGTTGATGAGGGACCAGAGGTCCTCCCGACTAAGATGAGGGGCGACATGTTCCGTCAAGAGCTCCGTAGGGACACTTTCCAATACAAAATGGCATAAGTACAGTCAAATCTAAGCAGTCTTGAAGACACTCAACTGATTGACCATCTCCCCTTTGTTGAACAAGTCAAGCATGACTGCAAGCACGAGCAATTTGGAGAGGGTACACCCTTTCTGGCTTCAGTACCGTACCTTTGAGAGTTTCTCAGAGAATTCTTCACAGCAATTAGGATCCATAATAACAATTATCATCCCTGCACGCATTTCAATGCGTGCAGGAGTGAGAGGCAAATCGATGGTGGGACAACAATAAGACAGCGCAGTTGATCGTGCGTTGAAACACATGTAAGGGGCAAATAACAACAAGCAATGGGCAGGTGCACCGATCGCAAGCGCTAACAATAATAAGCTGCCCTAATAGAGGAAATTCCGGAAGCAGCATAACGAACACTGGTAGTCACTGGATGCTTTAAATTTAAAGTTCTCAACTCTATTCTGACTCTATCCTGACTGTAATAATTGGAACGAAATTGATGCAATTCCAACTCTATTCAGATGGGATTTCGAATTCGAAGCTGATGCGATGGTACAGAGGGTCGGAATGACACAATAGCTGAATGAAGAGATCTAGATCAATATACAGACCTTAAAATCCAGGCGAGTGTAGATTAAGCATCGTGTCTTTCATGGAAATGAACGGAAACTCTAACGCTCCCGATACCACTGCTGCTGCATGATTCACCGAGAGTATGAGCTAGTGAAGGATCGGGCTAATCTAAGCCTAGTGGAATCCTTCTAGATTTAGTCGTGCCGTTATTCTTAGAACGGTGCTTGATTGGCATGTGATACTGTACAGTTCTTCTCTGTCCTCCTGTAGAGCCTTGCTTCAGGCTCATCTCAAGTTTTTTTGCGCCCACCCTCCTCATCCCTTGTAGTGTGTATGGGTGTTGATCAGTCTTCAGTCGTTCCCCCTCACCGGTCTCACTCCACATGCTCAGGCCATGGTTTTGGCTATCTTTCTCAATTGGGAAGATCACAATATGGTTTTCGGAAACATGTCTCCTCTATCTCTTCACCTTCTCAAGACATTTCATTCACTCCTTAGACGCGCTTCCCAAAAATCTCTGATCTTCCTCCCTTCTCAGGTTCCCCTTGAGGCCGAAACCCTCTGGACCCCTGCAAACCTTCAGAAAGACTCTTCAACTCACTTTCCTTCTTGTTGTCTTTCTGTCGTATTTCCCTTGACTTCCACCTGCGTCTAACTTATGTTGGCAGGTCCCAACACAAACCCTGCTACTGTCGAAACCTCGGTGGCTGACAGCATCAAGTGTGATGCCATCACTCCGAGCCAACTGACCACACCTAAATGTCGCGAAGTTGACAGTAAGGGGAAAGAGGCTGGCGATAATAGAGACTGGATGAAGAAACTGGAGCACGACAAAATCAAATTGGCGCAGAGACTGAAAGTTGCCCAACTACAGGTGGAACATCTGGAGCAGGCTAACAACGACCAGGCAATGTTGCTACAAGAATCAACAGCAGGAGCATCAACTGCAGATTCTTCGGTAATACAACAACAAGTTAGTGAGCTGGTAAGGCAAAGTTATCCAGACAAGTGAAAGCTTACCATTTACAGCAAAACCAGATAAGTCATGCTACTACCAATTATGTGAGTTTCCCTTTACAAAAACTTCCGACATTGACGCCAATGAAGGGGAAAATGCTCACTGCAACAGAGTTGGAGCTCCAGCAACATGCGGTAAGATCCTGCTCAGATGACGATGCAGCCTGAACAAGTCTAGACCCAATGGATACAGGAACAAGATGAATCACGGCGCAAGGCTTTCGTATGTGCATTGTCAATTGTTGCCAGGACTAACCGAGTGTCAGGAGGAGACCTTGGAGGCGAGACAGAAGGAAATGGTACGTCTACACAATATTGCTTGAACCTAGGGATGATGCATTCCTCCAGCTTGAGAAGTATGCTATGATGCAGACGCAATATGTGAGTATCTTCTGCTAGCAGACTAGGCCCTGACAGCCACGAAGGAAATCAAGTTGAATGAGAGCATTGCTCAAAAGGTAGGTCTGTGTCCTTCGAGAGCAAACTCATGTTCAAGCAACACAGCAAGCCGTGTTGATGGAGGTAGAAAGACGGGTAAGTTGCCTGTACCTATTGACTCCTGTATACCAATCCACTGGTAGGAAACAGTGTTTAAAGAAAAGGAGGCTATGTTGGTATATTACGATCATCTAGACTGGGTGACGCTGATTGGCTAATAGAAGAGGTCCATCGAGGAGAAAGAAAAGGCTCTGGTGAGGTCCAACTAAGGAGCTGCACACCTCTAACACGATCCCAGTGTGAGACTGAACAAGCCAACATCCAGATTTGCAACAGATACGAACAGGTCTGTTATTTGTGCAAACAGACAGCCAATTGATAAGCATTAGCTGGCTTCAAAGATGAAGGCCCCGACTCTCTCTGCTACAACAGCAGAGCCACTTCCAACCTCATCTTGCTACTATCCAAATCAAGATCGAGCAAGTAAAATACTCAGGCGCACTCAGATGATGAGCAATGAATCAATTATGAACAAGTTGCCACTGGTGAAAGCTCCGGAAACTGCACATGATCTGATGGATGTTGAACGTCTACCAGATAACGTGTCGGAGAACACGAATGAAGACCAGTGGAAGAGTGCTCACATACTGCATATGCTCACCTCTCATTTAGGTTTGAGCACCGGCGCCTTGGATATAGCTCCACAAATTGGCTCCTGCACAATCAGAAAGGGTCTTGAACCCAACAAGGTGAAGAGTCTGGTGGACAAGGCTATGGGTGTAAGTTCTTGTCATTTCTTGATAAGCAACTGGACTAGACTGCGGCAGAAACTCGTACTCCACATCTGGAAGGTCACTTTTGGTGTCAATACCATTCAAGAATTTATTCTGTACCACACCACAGACCCTGAAACTGTGGAAGAATGGGACAAATCGTGTGGTACAGGCAGTCCAGAAGACAGCATGTGCCTATATTTCAGGGAGAATTGGTCAAAATCTATCTGGAACGATTGTATTATTGCCCACCTCATCCAAGAGTATAGACAGCACAGGACGGAACCCCTTTGGTCGACTGCACCTGACGCACCAGCACCTGTTTTGCACACCCTCTTCTGTAAGAAGATTAAAGAGTCACAAATCCAATGGGCTAAAGGTCAAGCAAAGGTTTTTGACAGTTGGAAGGAAACAGGGGAGGAGGTGCATACACGACTTGAGGGCAGTCTTCGCAAAACGCAGATTGCAACTGTGAGGAGATCCCGGAAACAAAGAGTAAGTGTGGTAGGCTCTGCATTTGTGCCAGGCTGACATATGCTAGCGCTTTGACGAGAGGAAGGACACTGTTGAACAAATGATACGAATCTCGGAAGTCGACAATCGATTCAACAAAGATGTCTATGAATATCTCTGTGATGTTGTAGAAATGCTGGGATTTGATGGACAGTCCTCTGACGAGGAGGATCAACAAACCATAGACAGGACTTCATGTGTGCTCATGGCGAAAGATTATGTATGGCGGTCCAACAACGTGACGAACTATCTCAAGATGATTGACAAGTTGCGGACTGATTTTGTCAAAGTCTCTATGGGTCCTCCACGTATTCCCAGAAGCCGCAATTACAAAACAAAATCGGAATACCCAGTCATAGGCCTTCCACAATCGATGTATAACAACAAGTGGCTGAAGAAGCAAGAGGAAGAGAGGCCGACATGGGTTAGAACATATCTGCGGGTTTTGAATAGGAAATTTGAACTCATGTCCGTAGATACCAGTGTCTTAGGATAGCTGTAGTAGATAGTATGAGCATCCGTGTCTTTCTTGGTATCAATTCACTTACTTGTGTCAATTCAGACTGATCATGCATGTTCTCATCCAAGGGAAAAAACTGTCAGGCATTGGGAGTTCAACGCCCAATGCCTGAACTAGCATCGACGAAAGACTAGAACATAGCAGACATTGGGCATTAAACGTTAAACACCTGATGTCTAGCAACAGAATCGTACAACCTCTGTAAAGGTCCAATGAGGTGAACCTAGAAGAACTGCAGGCATTGGGAGTTCAACACCCAATGCCTAGCAATGGAGTCTGCATCGGCAACCAGCAAGCGTTAGCTCCATATCCGGTGCCACAACTGTGTACGCTGCTGACTTACAGCGTACAACACCACAAGTCAAACAAGAGCAAACAGTGCCTACGCCCAGCCTATGCGGACCATGAAGCGCATCACGTGCCCTAAGTCATTCTCCTCCGAGTGTTGAACACTTGAAGGAGCGTGGTTGTGCTTCCTACATCGCTACGCACATCCAGCAGGACGTCACTTTATTAGACACATTGGTACAAGCACAAGGTCATCATCTCAAACGGGAACAAGGTCTTCTCCCACTCTTCTTAAGGTGGCAGCTCACGACTCACCTTGCTGGTGCTTTGCTTGGGCAAGCTTTGATTCTCTGTTGACTTGTCTTGCTGGTGTTGAACTCCGGCAAGCTTGAACATGCCATCTACTTGTTGCAACTGTAGTCTTTTTCAAGGCCCTCATCTGGTCACAGCAAGCGAAAAGGTGCTGCATTCTTTCAAAGAACGGCAACGGGTGTGTATCCCATCCTTCGTATCTCACGATTTCATTTCCATTGCTAGGCGACCTCTCCAGTCAGACAGGATAGTATCTCCTCTACCAAGCCAAATGTATCCATGAAGGTAAATCGCACAATCTCCATGTATGACCACAAATGTTAACAGTGTGCACTGATGTAGGTTTTTCTTTTGGCCTTCCCTACCTCCTTTAACTCGTTCCTAGGAGATTGAGGCTGAAGACCTAGCTGATCTGTTTACTGGGATGGTCTTGAACGATGAGGGTCCTCAAGTTTCGAGCCAACCCTCCAAGTTATGGTCTTCACGTAATGACTTCCAGCACTCCAGTGCTCCCCACATTCCTGTCAGTACGTACGGTCCTTTGGCAGACTCTCAAAGCCCTGATGTACGATTGTGTATGGCCATGTCAGCCTTGAAGGACCTACACACCAGCATAGAGGCACTCCAGTCCATAAATGCGTCTCCACCACAGTCAAACCAAATTGTGATTCCGCTGTCATCAGAAAACGGAAAACCATCTGCAGGCCTCTCGTGTCTGTCAGCATGATAGGAATGCACTTGGCTGCATCAATGCTCTACAGAAACAATGCGTAGATATGCAGGAAATTCTGAACACTCCTTTCGAAGTCCATGATGGCGCCAGTGTCTCAGCCACGTATAATTGTATCAGAAAGGTGCGCAAGTTTGCGGAAGAGGCAAATCCTACATGTGGGACAATAACAAGAACTCATTGCAATGTTATTGGTGCAAAAGAGAAATTGCTGTCATCCCTCAACCGACTCGACTATGTGATCCACGTTCTCGAATGCTCTTTACCGGAGGAGACACAACCTGTTATCATCGAAACGGGTAAGCATACCATGGCTAGTGCTCCCTACAATTGAAGAAATGATCCAGGTTATGTATTTGACAATCCCGCTGAGAAGCTCGACACAATCACTCAGGTGACGATACTCATTGGCGTAGTCCTGAATGTCATCCTGGGACTGGCTTGAAATCTGTGTGACTTCATCATAGAAGTGGTCTTCTGGGTCGTCAAACTGGCTATGTCAGTAGGACACTCAGAAGCTGAGTACAATGCAGAGCAGAACAGAGTCCTGGAGCAGCTGCCACGTAGTCTGCATTCTGCACTTCGCAGGTTGAGTCTCAATGGCAACATCACCACTTACACAGTCTGTCCTTCTTGCCATTACACTCACCCTCCGAAAGGGTTTTCTTCTGATGGTACTCCTCGCTATGTAGCCGTATGTGACAGGATGGTTCCCAGAGAGACAGGGTTGATTTGTTGCAGAACGTCGTGTTTGGAGAACAGAAATGGTCACACTTATCCACAGAAGGCATACCTCATTCCGTCTTTCACAGAGTATCTTGCCTGTCTGTTGAGCGACCCAGAAGCAGAGCGTCTTTGCGATCAAGCATGTGATGACGCTATGCATAAAGTAAATAGCAGTGTAGCTATCGTTGACGTGAAGAGCATCTTCGAGACAGATTTCTTGCAAAACTTGAAAGGGCCTACCCCTGGCCAGCTATTTGTTGACAGAGGCAACAACATTCAACTTGCCTTCATCCTTCAGATGGACTTTTTCAGCCCAAATGGTTTAACAAACTGCAGCACTGATTCAATTGGGGTTGTTACTTGTGCTCCTCTTAATCTCCCCGAGACCATGCAGTACAAACCCGAATATTTATATACTGTTATAATCCCAGGACGCTCGGCACCCAAACTGCACTTCATCAATCCCTATCTCCGACCTATTATTGATAATTTTGAGGTCGGATGGCATCGGGGATTTCATCTGACTAGAACCGCATCTAGGGATACAGGGTGCAAAGTTGAGCCCGCCATCACTGTGTGCGCTAATGACCTTCCAGCGACCCAAAAAATCTCTGGCAACACTTCCCACAATTCCGACATGTTCTGCACTTGCTGTAACTGCAACTGAGCAAAAGCATATTTGACAGAATGGGATACATGGCAGAAGCGGGATGTGGAATCGATGTGATGGAATGCAGAGGCATTCCGGGATGCCAGAACTCTCAAGGAGCAGGATAGTATATTCAAACTGCATGGGGTTCGATGGTCAGAACTCTGGTGCCTACTGTACTGGGATCCATGTCATATGTTGGTAGCAGATCCCATGCACAACATCTTTGAAGGGTTGGTCCACTATCACTGTCGTCAAGTTCTGAAGCTTGATGAAGAGCAACTTAAAGCCCTGACCGTTTTTATTCCTCTCGCATTCACCTATGAATGGCCAGAATATAGTGATTCTGACTTGCAGCAATCCCGAGTCCATGATGTGTCAGAGATCGACAAGATTCATTCCGATCTGCAACGACCAATCGAGGGGCCTGAGTCATTGCCTGTTGATAAACTACAGAAGAAACTCACCAACAGACATAAAGATGCACTTTCCTTTGTTGCACAGTCACTCGAGCTCCTTGATGGAGCAACAACAAAAGTTCAAATCGCAGAGTGATTGATTCAATGGGTAAGCAGTGTTATGTTTGCGAATATAACTGATATGAAAATGTAATCAGTGTATGACCTATCCTAAGGAAGCTATCAAAGCACCGCCTCATCCGATCAATATTCAGACTTTGAAACATATAAGGTGGGCTATCAAGGAGACAATCACCCCTTCTTGGGTTGAGGCTGTCCCAGTTAATTTTGGTCACAAAAACACTGGCTCCCTAAAAGCCGATCATTGGCACCTTCTTAGTACCATCTATCTCCCACTGGCCCTAGTCACCCTATGGGGTGATAATAATGGTTTGCCTCCTCCAGAAGATTCAAGGGAGCTTCAGCTCCTGGATCACACATTGCTCTTGTTTTTTGTAGTTAAATGATCTAATTTTAGCTTCCATTTTAATCTGTTAAATTGCTGAAGAAATCGCTTCATTTTCACCCTCATTTTCAGCATCGTTTTCGTTCTCATTTTTACCAGGTAAAATTGAAGAAAAGTCATTTCGTATTCACTTGCATTTTTCTAGGCTAAAACTAATGCAAAAATTCTGCCATTCCTGTTGTGAGACTACACCTCATGCAAAAATTCCGCCATTCCCGTCATGTCTCTTGTAAACAGACAAATACACAATCACATTGGACATTGGACGGTGTGATGTGTATTGAGT
>QLOY01000574.1:0-13474 GCA_003313965.1 Megacollybia marginata | reverse complement strand
TTCAATAGTTCAACGGTTCGCAACCATGGCATTGAGTACGGAGGTCGGATCCGAAATGTTTTCTCCTGTTATGAACACCCCCAATCTAGAATTCACTCGAGTCAATGATCCAATAGCCCAGCGGTTCGTAACCATGGCATTGGGTGCTTGTGGAACAGATAAACTTTTTTTTTTCCGTGGCTCTAGAGTACACCCAACGCATTTTCAACAGCTACGACCGCCGAGATACTAGTACTCGGTTACAGTTGTCAATAGTCCAACGGTTCGAAGCCAGGACATTGAAAGACTCCATCAGGAACTTTTTGCGACTCGATCGACGGATAAAACCTTTTTAGGCCCTTCAATCACAGGCATTCCTCCCCCAGGTATCACTCATATCAACTAGTTTCATTATAACACCAACATTGCAATAGCTCAGCGGTTCGGAACCGCAGCGTTGACTTGACAGATTGTTCGCACCTTTTTACTCTCGAGCACCGCCATTCGAATCACAACAGAGGTATGAGTGTTTGTTTACTCGAGTACCCAATGCATCTTCAACGGTTCAAAGATGATTCACGTACTTGAGTGATCTTTTGCGACTTGATCAAGTCTAGATTCCAGTGATTTATTCCCGCATCTCCTCTTCGACTAGCAGTGACGCAACCCCTGATCCAAAGGATTGACGGCCGAATATCGATAGCCTTTGGGTTCAACAATCAATCAGATTCAACAGCAAGAGGCATTCACAGACTGATTCAACACGTCAATGGTTCAATATTCAATATTCAGTGGTTTACAAGGCTGATATTCGTCTATGGTTCACAACCGTGACAGTGGTCTCTTGGAAGTTTCTGATACTTTTTGCTCTCAAGCTGCATTTCAAATCAAGTATCACACAGAGGACAGTTTCATTCGATCGCACCAGTAGCTCAGCGGTTCGCAGCCATGATATTGGGTGTATATTCACTATCCTTTTTCCCCGCCCTGCTGGGTTCGTCATAAAGGCGGATGAATACAACAATAAATACGTAGACCGTCCGAGTCTAATACGAGCCACCATGCCCAACGTCGACCCAAAAAAGCAAGGAGACGACCGCAAGACGACCGTTGCAACAAAATGGCACCAGAAGCTGCTGTCTACGGCGCTAGACTACTTAGAGTTGATTATGATCTCCGAGTAGAGTTACATGAAAGGTAGAAAGGGATTCTAGATCATAGCACGTCGCACAAAGCGAATTACTTACTGCCAGTGTATACACTTCCGTGTAAGGACCGTCGAAGCTGAAATCCCCACAGTTTTTTAGACCTGACCATCAACCTGGCGCATATCTCCTTAACTTAAAGGCTTGGCAAAGCGAGACCATCGTCGAAATGCGGGCTGGCCCGGGTGCTTCTAGATCTGCCAGCTTAGGCTACATGAAGCAGTTTAGTTCTGCGCCCGAGTCGGGGCCGGTGGTGTGCTGTGCTGGTAAGATCCTCTCCCGCTTTCCAATTACCCTTCTGCATGCGCTATTTTCGGGACATCGGAGCAGTATGGATCTTCCATTCTTCAACTTCACTGTTACTTCAGAGCTCTGGCAATCTTGGTAGAGCTTCATGTCAGATCTTTCCCTACGTGGCGGACATCCATAGAGTCAGAATTGAAGCGCCACAGCATCATTAAAGCTTCTAGCGTAAGTCCTTTCATCATGATTAGTATTGCTAATCAATCAAGGCTCGACCTGGTCAATATAAAAGCGAGTCTGTGCATCCCACTACATCGTCGACTCCTTGTGATGTCTACATTCAAGTTCTCTTGGCGTGTCGCTCTCATCTCTGCATCTGCCCTTTTCGTTGCTGGAGCTGCTGTTGCTCCAGCCAAGTTGTCGGTGAAACTCGTTGGTGCGTCTCGCTCATTCCCTGTTGGGCCGACTTTACGTTGCTCCAGGCGCCGACACTGTCGATGGTGTTCAGAACTTCAAGGTCAATGCTGTCGTCACTAACGAAGGAAATGAGGCCGTCAAACTGCTCAACGATCCTCGTAGTTTATTGAATAACGTTCCCACCGAATCCTTCACCATTGCAAACGCCAATGGACAAGCTCCCGGATTCAATGGCATCCGCGTCAAATACGTACCCCAGCAGGTCGTTGCAAATAACAATCCCGAGCATTTCATCGTTCTGGCTCCTGGCAAATCGGTCACAGTTGAACACGACTGTATACTTTCTGTCTTTATCGCTCATCAATAATACTGACCCACCGTTTAGTATCTCAGGGCTATGATTTTTCCCAAACCGGTGCTTCAAAGTATACCGTTGATGGAAGCAATATGCTTCTTCTCGTTGACCAAGACAACAACGTTGTCCCGGTACAAGCCGAAACTTCCAAGTTGACTACCTCCCTGTCGGGTAATCTCAATAAGGTCACCAAGCCGTCACTGCAACGGAGAACTTCATTCCAAGGATGTAATGATTCCCAGCAAGTAGACATCAATACTGCCACACAGGATGCGGCGAACTATACGTCATCTGCTCTAAAGTAAGTTCGTTTTTTCTCTGATTTAGACATTGAGTTGCCGTTTCCTATAGTTTTCTCCAAAACAACGACATTAATAATGACCGATTCGACGTCTGGTTCGGGTCATTCGATGGGGATCGATATAATACAGTTGTCAGCCACTTTAACAGCTTGAATGACCAAGGGTACACGAATTACACTTATGATTGCACATGCTCCGAAAGCGATGTCTTCGCCTTTGTGGATCTCGACGAGTGAGTGATATATAGTTTGAATCTGTTGGAGCTAAACCATTTGAAAGGTTTGGGATTATCAACCTTTGCGGAATGTTCTGGACAGCTCCGGCGACAGGTACCGATAGCAAAGTACGTATGAGGCTCATTCAAGTACTGTACTGATATATATTGTCTAGGCTGGAACTCTCATACACGAGTCGTCCCATTTTAACCAAATTGCGGCTACGGAGGATTATGCCTATGGTCATTCCGCGGCAGAAGAACTTGCCGAGACTAATCCTGGAGAGGCCGTGCAGAATGCTGATTCGCATGAGTACTTTGTCGAGAATGACCCTTCTCTAAGTGAATAATTTACCGGTCAGCAGATTGAACGGCAGCTCAAAATACCACATATACGTGCATAGCTTATATAATATGGACTTTCTCAGATTGCCTCGAGTGTTTCTAACACTTGTAAGCTTCGACGTCTTGGTGACTCGCAAGTTCTTCTCTTCCCAAGATATCAGATGTCACGTACGTTGAATTTAGTCTTCTTGATCTTCGTGTAGAGTTTAGCCACTCAATCGGTTCAAGGAGTGTCTCCTTGTTCTCCACTGTATCGTTCGAGTCTTTTTTTAGACTTGTTGAGCTCAGCAGAGCAAGGGGCTGTACGGCAGCACCCGATGGATTTCAGCGCCAAGCAATGGGATACCGAACGGAACACCATCACCAAGATCATGGACAGGTGATAGATCGAATTTTGCCTTTTTCTAATTCAGTCTTCCCCATTCGTATAACGAATCTGATTCATTCCAACACACTGTTGATAGCTCAGTGGATGGGATTGCTATTAAGGTGCCCTTTTCTTCCATATCCTAGCAGCATCCGAGTCATACATACAAGATCAATAGCTCACTCACGCTCTATTTGCTCCCTGAACACCTCCAATTAAATCGACACTCGAGTCATCTTTATGCAACGATCCAATAGCTCAGCGGTTCACAACCATGGCATTGGGTTCTCAGGGATGACATTCTTTTTCATTTCACTGCTCTAGAGTGCACCCAATGTATCTTCAACAGCTACAAGATATTCGGTCACAATTGTCATCTGACGGTTTGAAGCCAGATTCCCACTTTGTGGTTAATTGACTTTTTGCGACTTGATCGACTCGGATCAACTCCGAAGTCCGGTGTCCTCCCCTATGGGCGATATAGTGTAAAATAATTACACTTTTCCGCACCTTTAGCAAAAAACGGTACATTTTTCCGCACCTTGAGCAAAAAATGGCCAAATTTCAGCACCTTTCAGTGAAATTCGCATTTTCCGCACCTTCACTTGTATGGTGGATATTTTGTAAAATAATTACACTTTTTGCATGTTCCAAACTTTCCGCAGGTTGTGCCACAACATTTTGGCACCCTGCTGCAAATTTCAGCACCTTTAGTGATACAAACTCGCACCTTGTAACTAACATGATTGGCACCTCTCATGCAAAATCCACATGTATGCTATGAGTTATAGTACATACTATATTTGTGTCAGGCTTGCTATATTTGGCATTTGTCCCTCAAATGGACCACAAAGGTGAAACATTCCTGAGTCTTATGTCAAGAAGGCAATGATAGAACATTGGGGAGAGCTTCACTGAGCCTATCTATGTGGAAGGTGTGTGATTGAGCTCCTGCTATTCCACTATCCCTGACAATCAATTATCAGATCTACTAATAATGTTCATATAGAACGTTTATGGGTTGATATCCGTAAAGACTGTCTGGAGATATATTGGCAGATCTTCTTCTACCTTGAAGAGACAGGTCTGTTGGATATGGCAAACCCCACTCACCGACTTTGTCTATATCAGCCTCGTATCCAGGCTTCACTTGACCAGGCTTGGGAGGGATGGAACCATCATCAGATTCGCACTGCTGGAAATCAAACACCCATTGTATTGTATGAATTGAGCTGAGAAGTGAGGGTACTGGACTGGTGATCTGGGTGATGACAACCAAGATGTCAATGGATCTGTATGGAGTTGAAGGCGATGTGGATGGTGATGGTCCAATTCCAGTTGAAGATGATCATGCTGCAACTTTTGTGAATGCAGATGATGAGATCAATGCTGCATGAGCTAAGATGGTAGGTTTTGACCTACTTGAGGAAGATGAAAACTGGGAATAGAAACATTTTCTAGAGCAGTACTATATTTGGAAATGCAGAACTAATTAATAAACAGTTTTGTAAAGGTGCCAGATGTAATGCACAAGGTGCTAAAATTGATCAGCTCAGGTGCCGATTCCAGCAGATGCTGATTTTTGCTGTCATCAAGGGTGCGAATTTTGATCAAAGGTGCCGATTTGAGAAAGATGCGAGTTTTATATCAAGTGAAGGTGCGGAAAATGCGAATTTCACTGAAAGGTGCTGAAATTTGGCCATTTTTTGCTAAAGGTGCGGAAAAGTGTAATTATTTTACACTATATCACCCATATAAATGGTTGGTAATTTATACAAAGCGATACAAATATTTTTATTCCGCAAATTATCTAGGGCAATATTTCATTATCTAGGCACTTTTCTCTGGGACTGAGGAGCCACCAGCAAAAGCTACACAGGTCTGCCACCCAGTTCACGGTCTTCCTCAGTATACTGACCAGTCAATAGACTTCACAGCAGATGAATGAATTTTTAAGCTGCAAAGACGAGCTTCTTGGTCTCTTACTTGAATTAGAGACAGATGCAACCATCGGTACTCCTTGCCAATGCGGTTTGAATATCCGAACAACCCAGTGTCGGGACTGTATTCAGTATGAAGCATCCTGCAACAAATGCTTCATCAAAGCTCACCAAACTACTCCTTTTCACTGGGCTGAAGTTTGGGACAGCGAGGCTGGATATTTCATTCGTAAAGACATTTCGCTTCTGTGCAGCTATCCAGGTTATGCAATCCCGATAGGACACTGTAATTCACAACATCCATGCCAGGGAGAAGAGACAATATTCACTCTGGTGCATTCTAATGGCATTCACGGCACTAAAGTCAAATTCTGTACATGCAAGAAGGGACGATCCGAACGTCTGCAGGACCTTATGCATGCTGGACTCTTCCCCACTACAGTCAAACGCCCAACCACTGCATTCACTTTCACTGTACTGAAACAGTTTCATCTACACCAACTCAAATCCAAGGAAGCCGCATATGATTTTTGTAGTGCACTGAGACATTTAACAGACAATGCATTCAGCCCCCAAGTCCAGGTAAGTCTTCGTACATCTACAAATTGAAATACTAATATATTAGGATGAATACAAGCAGTTCATCCGGATTATGAGAGTATGGCGATGGCTGACAACACTTAAACGAATGGGACAAGCGCATAACTTTGACCAATATTTTCTGCATCGTCCAGAGGGAAATCTGGTACTTTATTGCCCTGCATGTCCAGAACCCGATTTCAATATGAAACCTGGATGGGAACGGATACCTGATGCGCTCAAGTAAGTTTCCTTTGCCATTACTTCTCATTTATTGATGCAATGCCTCTAAAGACATCTGTGTCAGCTTATGATTACTTTGGATGGTAACCACCATGCATCCAAGTTTTTCAAGAATACCGATCCTGATGATGTGTCGCTTCTAACCAGGAAGGGACACTATCCACTAGATGTGGAGTTCAAAGAGTATCTGACAAAAGTGCTGACAAGTAAAGGTGCAAATGAAGAGGAGCTTGCGGTTAGTCTAATTGGGCTCAGTCGACTCACTTGACTGATCTTGTAGAAAATTGTCTGTCGACATCTTTGTGTCTTCAACAACCAGAATGAGAAAAAATTCAAGAATTCCGAGATTAGTGGCATCGTCAATGCTCAGTGCCCTCATGTTTTTGTGTGGAGTACAGTTGACTTACAATATGGCGAAAGGTGCATCTTTTTGTTTGGAAATGAATAAGTGTTCATCTAATATCAACCAACTAGATTTGCCAATGTTGACTATGCTCTTGCTATGGCACTCCATTCGCATCTGAACAGGCGACCGGCAGGGTACAGACCAGCACGTCACATAATAGTGTCGTATGACAATAACTGTACTTTGTGCATTTACATTGGCAGGAGATTTACCAAGTGGTTTCAAGACATCGCTCACCTATTGAACGATGATTCAGTTGACTTTGTTGTGCCTTTGGCGCACATCAATGGTCACTCAGACGACTGCATGTACTTGTATGGCATCATCTACAAAGAGAACGGTGGCCACTTTCACGGTGAGACTGTGGAACAGTATTGGACCGAGTCGAACCAACTTGCACCACAAACCTGACAGATGAATGGTGGTCATCGTCAAGATACTCTAATGGATCATCACAATGACTGGGGCTGGAAAAATACCATGAACCTGGGTAAGCACTTATTACAAAGTATCGCGGATTAATGAATTGGTCAGTGCGGCAAACTTCCGATGAGCTGGTCCATTCATTAAAGACAGCAATCACCAAGTGCGAAGACTTTCATATGATAAAGAGCATGTTTGATGAAGAACGAATCACCCAGTGGAAACGCGATTGGCCTCAGGCTGTGTCTAAGGGTCCAAAAGATAAACAAGTACAGAGCAAATATCGTCATAATCGGTCAAGTATGGTCCTATCGCTATATGGTGTCTGGTCTCATCTGTTGCAGTTCCGTCACAGGAGCAAATGCTTGAAAGTCTTATTCAGGATGAAACAGCAGGGACAATGGTAGACCAATTAAATGGAACTGAAGCAGGCTTTGTGAACGAAGGACTTCTCCTGGAAATTCTACAGTGAGTCATTTTTATCTTCTCTTACCGGTGCTCAACTGCATAGGGGAAAGATACACTTGTTGAAACAACACTACACTCCTGATTCATCAGATGCCCCTCTGAAAGTCATAGAGCTAAAGCGGCGTCTCAAGCTGTGGTGTCGGACACAAAGGAATCTGATGGGTGTTGTGTTAGCAACTATTCCATCGCCGAAGCCCTGTGAGCCTGAGGATAAAGAGCTTTTCTTACCCTCAGCCTTTGATGCTTCTACTCACATTGCTCTGAAACTGGCTGGGCTAGCAGCCAAAGAAGCCAAGCTTCGTGAGGGTGTCCTTTACGATGAGATTCTAAAGGTTCAAGTAATGTCGAAGAAGCTTTCCAACATGTATGACTTCAAACAGCAGAATGTACGAGGAAGCGAACACAATACCCATGAAGTAGTGAAGATCAAGAAGGTTCGGCAGAAGCGGGACCTGAAGATCGAAAATTACAATCGATCATGGAGGGCATTGGTGAGACTAGGCGTTATCAATGAGGCCTCTCAAAGGTTCCCCCCCATGACTATTGCCGACACTTATCTCCCATCAACAGTAGAGAAGTGAGAGTTAGGCAGCTCCAGAAATCATCTGTTGGGATGGATTGGAGGCGCTGTCAGCTATCAAAGACGTAATTTACCTGACAAAAGTGCGAGTGGTAGCCAGGACCATGATTTCAATCCGTGGTTGGAGAAAGTGGGTACACAAGTCACAAGGCGGGGAGTATCAGGTATGACTTTTATACATTATAATTAAACTTACAAAGTATAAGGTCTATCCAAAGAAAGTGTACCGCAGGGGCAGGACAACGTGACACTTGTCAATGATGCTGAAGAAGCCATTGCGCAGACTGGGAATGAGTTATCAGAACTGCTATAATCTTCTTATTTACCAAACCACTAGAAACCAGGATCACTGGATGGATTTGGGATCTTGCTAGGAAAGGTATTGTGACCAATGCCGAAATGAAACAGTTTGAAGAAGAAAGTGAGTGAAATCAAAGTTATTGAAGCACTCTGAATGTAAACAGGCGATCGTGTTTTATATTTTCGTGCCGAAGCTGAGGCCGATCGATGGCTTGAGCATTGGGAACACAAGCAGGCTGAGTTTAGAAGGGTGTTCCATGCTTTTAAGGCATCGTCGTTGATTTGGACCATGGCAGCTAAGGACATTGAAATCAAGATCAAACAAGTGTCGGCCATAGTCAAGGACAGTACTGAAATGCCGAGACTAAACCTGGGGTATGTAGCATATGCCAAGCAGAAAGCGGCTATGTTTGCCCATATGGCATGCGATGCCGAAGATGGCTTTAAACGGCTCGGGTATGCTGACCGTCTGGAAGCCGAGTCTGAAGAAGCTTTCGCTAAATTGATAGAGAAGGATCGCAGCGATATACCCAGTATTCTAAGTAAATATGCCATGTTATTATGATACAGACATTGACTATTGGACTTGTAGTTATTTATACTGTTGTAACGTCACACATCATGCATCATGGTCAGCCCGGTCTCATATATTGCACGTGTTGAACAACAAGATTGGCATGTGAGCTTGAATAACAAGACACGACTTGCTCTTTGACCACAACCTTGCTCTCAACCCACTTTCCACTCGCAGTCAAGTCCATGGTTTTTTCCTCCCATCGTCGCTGGATTCTGCTGGAATGATATTTGATGATGGACACTCGAGGAGAAGATGGTGAATATGGGAGTTTTAAGTGAGTACAATGATTTTCTCCCCACTTATACCTTTCTGCCATGCATAACTGCATTGGCATGTCCAACTGTGTTTGAATATGCATTTAAACACATTTGAATATGCGTTTAAACACGTTTGAACGCGTGTTGAAACTTGTTTGAATGCATGTTGAAACTTTTTTGGGAGCATGTTTAAACATCGGTGTTTGAACGTGTTTAAACATGTGTTTGAACACATTTAAACATCTGTTTGAATGCATATTTAAACACGTGTTTAAACAGATTAAACAGGTGTTTAAACAGTTACGTTTGAATGGGCGTTTAAACAGTAGTAGCATATTTAAGCAGTGATTAAACATGACTAAACATTATTAATGCATTATTAACAGTAAGTAGTGTATACTAGCATTTAATCAGTGTTTAAACACTGATTAAACGCTGATTAAACATGTGATCTAAACTGGATTTTGTTTAATCAAAATTGGTCCAGTTTTTAAAGAGTGCATTGGTTGGACGTGCTGATCTAATTACATAATCCACAACCGACCGTCGGACTGGCAACATGAAAAGTAGGGCTTCAAACCGTACCCGTAAAGGTACGGTTGTACGGGACCGTAAATACTGGACAGTACCCGTACCGTTTCCGCTTTTGGAAGCCCAGAGTACGGCCGTATTTAATACAGGTAGGGTTCAACTTGTTGTATAGCCCAATTTTCTGACTGGTTTCGCAGGCATCACCTCAGAATGGTTCATTTCATTCATACTAAAGTAAGTACAGACCACCAGAACCACTACAATGCTGAATTTGTACCAGTAAATACGGGTATACGGGACGATACTGTACGGGATACGGGTATGTTCAGTCCCGGCCCGTATCTTCGGAATTTCCATATGGGGATCCACCGTATACGGGACGGCCGTCTCCAGTATACGGGACGGTTTGAAGCCCTAATGAAAAGACTGTTGAGGGAAGGAAATAGAGTTGAATAACAACAGTGTTGACAGGTTTTAGTACAAGAAAAGAGTGTCGAGTGAATGGAAAATACATGTCGACAGGGTTTACACATTTACGGCTTGATTTACACAGCCACCTCACTTCGCTTCGATCTTAAGGCTAAGCGCTTGATGGCGCTTATCTAGAATCTGACAAAAATATGAATAACCGCATAACAGCTACTCCGATGCCTCAGATATTGCACATCATTCATCTCAAGTCATTCAGTAATGCTCAGTTTTAATTATCAGTCAGATCATTGGCTAGTTGTACCCAGGGAAAACCTACGACAAAGCTAAACCGATTGATACACAATGTATGCGAAGTCCCTATGCATACATTCACAATCATCTTGATTTTTCCTGTCCCCTGGATTCAATTGTTCATATATGCTGATATGATGGGTTCTATGTATATTTCTGAGTATTTTGACAAGTCTGTGAAGTACAGCCATCAATAACACAAGAGATAATGAATCAGATCATGCTATTTTGATTCTGGATTGAGCATGGAGTAAGGGCTGATTGGAGATCTCAGCATCAATGGGAGTTATACTAAATAGCTTGAGGGTCCTCTTTGGGATATGAGAGATATGTATGATGGCAGGGTGGCTGCCCTATTGTCCCAAATAGCATTATAACAAGGATATTGGATTATCAAGGCTATACAATGTTCTGACTACTGCTGGAATAATGGATCAGGAGTGTTGAAATCATAGTAGCAATAAGACAGTATCCATAGAGTCTAGAAATTTTACCCAAGCATATTTTATTCCAGGGAACCATTCACCCAAAGAACAGAAGAGCCGATCGGATTGTTCGGCATAGATGGCATGTTGCCTATTGCCTCAGACATCAAATCTGTCAAACCTTAATCAACACTCAGACCTTCGGCATCATCCCAGCAAGCCGTTCACATTGGCTGTAGATGAACATCATGTGAGTACATGTGAGTGTCTTGGCAGTGTCTAAGTAGAGGGACAATAATGCAAAGGGTCCATGGAGACTGGAGCTCGGAAGGGTCACGGCACCAACATGGCACAGGCCATGGGTGGGAAGGAATTACTCATTATGTATTCTTATTTATTCACGCAAAAAGGTATCAGCCATGTTCAAATATCTTCATGAAGAAAGGTGTCCAGAGTGTCCCAGAATAGAATGCGTGGTGAGTAAAGATTCTGACACTTTGTATTTGACTTGCATGACAGTGTCGTCTATACTTTTTAGTTGGTTACCAGGACAGCTTGATATTGCTTGTGCAAGGCTCCGGTTATCTTGTAACTTGACGTCCCCAATGTAAAGACATTAACTTCTGTCCACCAGCCAAAGCACATAGCGGGATCACCAGCACTAGATGCTAGCTGCTTAGAATGATGCAATTGGCTGGCTAACAAGTCGACATCGGTGTCTGTAATGCGAATGATCTCCCAGAGCAATGAAGTACCGATAACCCTCCATGCTTCACAGACGCGTATAATTAGATAGCTTATTGAGTTTGTTATTCATTTAAGACAGGAAATTAAAGCCTCACAAAGGATTTATTCAGTATTCTGGATTGAACTCGTATGGACGGCCTCCATGAATCCCCCATGCATAGCAGAAGGCTGAGATCAAACAAGTTCGAGTCGTCTGTGACTGTTGCATAACGCAAGATGACAGTCCAGATTTCATTTGGAAGAAAAGGTATCTGAATTCTTTTGGAGCTTTTGCGCCAAGGGGATTCCGGACCGGTAACTCCGAATATGGGGTTGGTTGGTTGGTTGGGTCTGAAGGGGCCTTAAAAACTTTAGTGGGCCATCCCTTTGGGTGGCAGGTCTGAGTCCCAAACTTTGGTATTTAGATGTAGCTTTAATAAGAATTCAACTCAGCTTGGTTGTTTTTTGAGCATAAACAGCTTGTTAAATCAGGGGGCAATTGGGGGACAAAACAGTCTGAGCCGATATTGGTCAGATACTGACAGTCGACTTAGCAAGGCAGGGAGGAAGATCAATGACCTTGAAAAACAGTGGACCCAGGACACCACAGGTTGTTTAAGTGACCGCATCAGCCAGCCATCAGGATCACGAGTTTGAATGTCATAGTGTCAAACTTATCAGTGCCCATACAAGGTCATTCTGACTCATTCATTTGTATATGCCATTTGTAGAGAGACATCAACAGGAACATTTCTACCCCAACTTGAATACTACTTCAGAGGAAGTTTGTATATCAATTCCTTTCTGATATTCTCTTCACCACTGACTTCCTCTTCAAAGTTCTTGGGGAAATTGCAGAAGCTCTGAGTAACCAATGAGTAACACTGACACACCCTTTCCCATTTTCATCTTCTTGGTGTTAAGGGAAGGAGACCCAAGTAACTAACCATCTACAACGTCGGGAGATGGATTTGTTCAGGTTAAATTATCACCTTTTTTTACCCATGTGAAGAAGTCACACCACTCCATATTCAACTGTTCAAGCTCGTAGCTACGCGGCCCCTGAGTTATTGATGGTATTAGAAAGTATGAGGGTTTATTTGTACAAATATCATTTTCCATGCCAAATCTATTTCCTGGTGCTCCACGTTCCATCAACCAACCATCAACACTCAATCAAAGTAAAACATCAAGATGTATATTATGGGTGTGTATGAATACATCTCCATGTTTCTCCACATACTCTCTCTGACTCGCACAAACAGGAAATGTCTTGAGGGAAGACAGTCAGTGACATGTGAAGATGGGCCTGGTTGCAACAGCCAGCTGACAGCGCTCAGGTTGTTTTGCCCAATATTGACCAGACTGCTCAAGTATTGAGGGTTCAATTCTTGTGCATCAAGGTGCAAGCTTAAGGCCTGAGCTCTGAGTTGTCAGATGAAGAGATGCACAATTCTCGTGACCTCTCATGACTCAAACTCGGACTGTGGCTATTTTCCATTTCTCAAGTGAGAAAATTGTTGAGCCTGGGCAGAACCTTGGGATCATCAGGAAAAACCCTTTTTGACCTGGCAAACCTGGCAAACTTGAGTAAACCTGAGTCAACCTAAGTCAACCTGAGCTGATCTGGGACTAACCTAGACATGACCTGGGCTGACCTGGGTTGACTTGGGCTAACCTAGACATGACTTAGGTTGACCTGGCTGACCTGAAAATTGAGACTTAAACCTGGGACTGACCAAGGTTGACATAGGTTGATCCAGGTCAACCTTGAGGCATCCAGGTTAAAAAGGGTTTTTCCTGATGATTGGAACCTTGATGCTGTTACAGGCATAAGAAATAATTCTTAAGTATCTGGCCAAACACATG